>JAGDQP010005828.1:54456-75800 GCA_022664845.1 Lepisma saccharinum | reverse complement strand
CGATGTGAGGATTTGGCTAGGAACGTATATAATTTTTTCAAATCCAGCTCTAAGAGGCAAGCACAACTTGTAGAATTTCAGAAATTTCTGGAACTTGAACCTCACAAATTACTACACCCGTCACAAACGCGATGGCTTTCCATTGTTGCTGTTGTGTGCAGATTGTTGGAGCAATGGGATGCCTTAAAACTGTACTTTACTGAGGTCTGCTTCTCAGAGAGGTTACTTGCCGCCGAGAACATATTAGAGTCCCTCCGTGATCCCTTTATAAAATTGTATTTCTTGTTTCTCCAGTGGATTCTCCCGAAATTTACGATACTTAATACATATTTTCAGTCCAGCAAAGTTGTTATTACTGAACTGCACGAAAAAATATCACAGTTATATCGGGAAATTTTGCTCTGTTTCATGGACAGACAATACATCATGGGCAGGGGTGGAATGGAGGGTATACGCGGGTACACGCCGTGTACCCACCTAATAGTATAAATCACAGCGTGTACCCACCTCAGTGCATAAATATAAAGGAACGTGTTCCCAAATCCGGATTTTTATTGAGCAGCGTGTACCCCCCAAAAATCTTACCATTCCAGCCCTGATCATGGGTAATGACATAAATGCCATAGACCCTGAAAGAAAAGACAAATATTTGAACGAATCTTTGATCTATTTGGTGGAGTAATGAGGGAAAGAGAGAAGCCGGTAATTGTTGGTAGGAAAGATCTGTGGCAAGATTTCTTCGTACGATGCCAAAGATTTTTTGTAGTTTCGTCTTTAGAAATAAAGAAGCGGTGGAATTTTAATGACCCAGTGATATCCCGAATGAGTTCTTAACTCTATTCGTGCGCGAAGTTTAGTTACTAGAGAGAAATTTCCTTCCTTGCTGCCTCTTGCTGTCTCGTTGCCACGGATCATTGACACCGAAAATATGAATGTAATGCAAGATTTGGATGACCAGTGGCGGAAACTTCCCTTGATTGAACTTCTAGATGATATCAGCACGGAAAGGCAAGCTGATGTGTTTTGGAGCAAATTGTCTAAATGGCAAAATTCGTGTGGAGAAATAGAATTTGGTAACCTGGCTAAGTTTGCTATAAATGCTTTATGTTTGCCGCATTCAAACGCTGACTGCGAGAGAGTTTTCAGCAAAGTGAACTTAGTAAAAACAAAAAACAGAAGTCGACTCGTAACAAAATCCATGAATGGCGTTCTTCTCGCTTCACAGTGTACAAAACAGAATGGTACTTGTGTAAAATTTCAGCCCACTGATGATATGGTTTCCCGAATGACTACAAGTAGCTTATTTCCGAAACTCCCCTCAGACCATGAATCCATTCCAGGAAATGAAGATCTCAGCGTTGAAGATTTTCAATTTGATGAATAACTTTTGCTCATTTTTCAATATATTCTAATTTCTTAGTTATTCAAGTGATGTATAAAAATGTATATATTATGTGCAATAGTTCTAAAATATGAATTTATACTGCTTCTGAAATAAACGGAAAACGAGTTACGGATGATATATTACGAACAATAATTTATTTTGAATTAGTGAATTAACGAACAATATTTACTAAAATGTTTTTGATTTCGGTTGATGATGGCATTTGTATGCTTCTCTCGAGTAACGCTGATCCATGAAAGAAACAACGTTGCTGTGAGGTAAGTACAGAAAATTGTATTATACTAATTTTATAGTTCTTTCTGATGATGATCAGTGAAAATCGTGTTTTATAGTGTAGCTTTACTTTTCAAATTTCTTAGACTTTACGCATTTGTAGCCATTCTGAATATTTCTGAACAAACAATAGTGAAGAGGATCGTAATCGTATAGGCTTGCGAAAAGAATATTTAAATGTTTGTCAGAAACCTTTGTTTCATTAATTTATACCTTTCACAATAATAATAATAAATAATAATAATAATAATTATTATTATTATTATTATTATTGTTGGAATGAGTATGTACGGTAATTTTTTACAAAATACGGTAATTTTTATGCTTGCGTACGATATTTTCGATTTGAAAAATTTCCATCCCTGGCATTGCGTAACATAAACAACAATTCGAAGATTGGCCGATATGTTGCTAATTGCGTGTAATCTGATATTTTTATGGTTCAGACCTACTTTGCAAAGTTGCTGAATAGTGTTTTCTGTGTACTTTATCCAAAACAATAGTTTTAAAGCCATGGCACCTTTTCAGCAAGGATATTGGGGTGAACCAACATCGACTTTGGATTGGTGCGAAACCAATTACGAGATAAATTATTTCATAGCAGAATTCTGTAAGTTGTTGATTAAGAGTGCAAGTTACGTAAGGATTTGCACACACATATTAAGCTAGTTTTTAGACACTCTTCTGGATTCAAACTCGTAACGAGTGAGCTAGGTTACATTTTGTTAGGTCAGCTAAACATCATTTAGTTTCTGTAAATCGTCTTTAATTAGTTGTAATTATTTTAGCTCTGAATCTGATCCGAAATCATTGTTAAGGAGTAGGAATACCATATCCAGGGGAGTATTCGAGGCCTTTAGAACCTGAGTGAACTAAGTAACATTTTCAAAGAAAAAAAGTTTCGAGGTTATAGTTTTACGTCGCCAGACAACCACTTGATATTTTTCGTTCGGATTTTCACTGTTCCTTTCTATTACGCTTCCGAAAGCTAAATTTCTGGCATTACTATAGTAGTGACACACCAATTTTAAAATCACTTAAAACACACACATTACATGTTCATGTGGAGGCGAGCGGTTTACGCAATAGTTTTCTTGTACTTTTTGTAGATTATCTTAAATTAGTGACCATATGAACGTGGAGGTTAGGTGCGGTCATGTATCATTACAAAATGTATTTTTATATGTTCCCATTTATTATTAATAATTCCTTATTTTCCTTTTTCGTAAATTATCTTAAATTACTGAACATATGAACGTGGAGGTTAGGTAAAGTTAGGTGCGGTCATGTATCTTTACAAAATATGTCTTGGCACATATTCACACTTATTTTCAGCACACAGGCGTGTTAACTCTCCCAATTTCCATTGGAAAGTCGTGTACAATTGTTTCGGGGCCCTTTCCTTTCCTTACATAAATACTCTGCTAAATAACCTTCAAATGTATTTTCCCTCGTCATTTCAGTACGATTCAATAACAATAACGCAAGAAATGTCAATCATCACAAAGACAAGCCATTTCAACACTGCCTTACCGCCTTCCACATGACAACAACTGTAACTCTACGCAAAATAGTTCCTTCCGCCACAACATGCAGTGCGTTCTAAAACATCTTCAAAACACACTAAAACTATATCATTACTCACTTCTACATCAATATTTACCTCCCTAATACTCTCTAATATCACACAATTATCTCAATTCCTCCTGTGAATTTCTAAAAATTGGTGCGTCACTACTATAGTTAACCCAAATTTCTGGGCGCATCGCGGCTTGAACATCCCACTATATGCACTTCGGGCCATATACGCACGTTTTTAGGATTTTCCCTCATTTACACTTACAGTGCTTTGGATATACTTATAGACACTTAAAACGTCTGCACTTACCTTAATAAAAGTAGTGGTCAAGGGCATTCGGAGGTTATGTAAGGTCAGGTGCGGTGTTTTTTTTTATTGCACACGCGACTCCAGGAGGTTACTACTGTTTCAATCGCCGAACACTGCACTCTGAAGCGGGTAAGAAATCTTTGTTATTTACACGCATTAGGAAATTTAATAAAAGTAGTGATCAAGGGCACTCGGAGGTTAGTTAAGGTCAGGTGCGGTTTTCTTTTATTGCACACGCGACTACAAGAGGTTACCACTGTTTCCCGCTAATTTGCAACCGCAAGGGAGTCGTATTCATGGCGCTGCGATCGGTTTTCATATCGTCTTTTCCTTACAATGGCCGAACGTTGCCCTTTTAAGCGGGTAAGAAACCTTCGTTATTTACAGTAATTAGACACTTTAGACAAGCAGCGCCGCGCCAATTTTACATAAGACACCTTCCTTTACTTACCCACGAACTCCATTTCTCATGTAAATTTTTCATTTTTTGGCGACGTAAAACTATAACAGCACTCTATAAACTAATATGCCTCTTCTTGCAAAGTGAAAAGATTTTGTGACTCATATTTTTCCTGTTATATTTCAAAAATGGGTGCTGTTATAGTTTTACGTCGCCAAAACTATAACTGCACGGTTTATAGTTCACACAACCCTTTCTTACTGTTTACAAGTTAGGCTAAAGTGGCTGGATCGGTTCTGCGGAACTTCGCCCTTATTTATCTACTCCTAAGAGAGTAAAGTTTACAGGGAAAATTGTCTAGCAGGGTTGAAACGTAAATTAGAATAAATTTTGGAGTCATAAAGCAGTGTAATGGAACATAAAGGTAAAAGACGTAGATATACAGTAGACTCGCGATTATCGGAGGTAATTGGGACCGAGGCCACCTCTGATACGGGAAATCTCGGATAATACGGAGGTTAAGTGCTATCGTCGTAAAAGTAGCGAAAAAAACATGTGAAAATGTACAAAATTCTTTACTCTTCCGTTTACCACTCATATCGAAACCCAGAAATCAATAAAAGCACAAAAGTTAACACACTAACACAAACACGTTTAGAACGAGCGCAGAGACAACTGAATTGAAAGTGACAGGTAATTGTGACAGTGCGAGGAGTTGCGAATGAACCCAATGGTTTCCGAACTATATGTAGGAGACGCGTGGCTAACAATTACTAGAACTGGTCATCTTCATATTCCCGCGGTGCCGGCCGAGCGGTCTGCGGCGGTAGGCCATCGGCTCGAAGGTCCCGGAAGGTGCATGGGTGTGGATTTGAAGGCTGAAGGCAAATCGTGACGGGCCGAAGTCCAAAGTTACTAGACTGGCCCATATAAAAATTAAGTTTTTCATATTCGTGCAAAGTGACGGATCGTCAAAACAAATAAATATCGCTTCTCGCTGTAACTGTCCCGCTATTAAGAGCTTTATTTTTTATCTTCCGTAGACTGGCTCGGTTGACCGTGACTCGGATAATCGTGAGTCTACTGTACGTAGGACTAGACGATCTTCCACCATGAGTGACTGATTGTCACCTGTAAAAAATGCGTAAATATTTATAATTAGATAATTCACATTCATATTGAACCCACTACTGGATGAGGCCTCTCCAGTAGGGAGGAATTGGTCCACTGCTCCCATGCTGACCAGACGTGTTGGGATCGCGTGATCGCCACTGTCTTTTATTCACAGCAGCTCCCAAATTCCATCACGATGCTGGGTGGGTACCGATGCATACCTATCGCTTCGGAAAAGATCCCTTGGCGGAGCCGAGGATCGAACCGGGACCCCACGATCAGCAGGGCGGTCATATACGTATGTGTATATATAAATAACCGAGCCTGACTTTTCTCATCTAGCCTAATACACTGTAGCTTAACTTATAGACAGTAAAAGAAGGCAAAAACTAAAGATGTTCTATATCCGTGTGATGTCATGTGTATTCTTCCGCATACCACCGTATTCTTCTCCGAATAAACTGGAGTGCCTATTTTACGAATTTATTATTATCATGTGGTTGTCGTACTATTTTTGGATAGCTACCTTTCGGGTTGTGCGTATGGAAGTGTTAGCGATAATTATTTTTTTTAAAAACGAGTAATATTGGTCAATAATGTTGTAGTTGTTTGGAATAGATAAAGTAAACTTTAATGGTTCATGTATCGGAATCATGTTAATTCTACGTCATAGTGACGTGGTAATTCCATGTCGCTACTGTTACTTCGCTACAAAAATCACGAATAGTATGTCAGGTGAGTGATAGCGAACAAAGACAGGTTAGAGAAATCCTGGTTAGTGCTATTGTCATTTCTTTTTTTCATTATACGCGATGCATATCGCCTTTAACCTGTTACTGTTTCATTTCTGGTTCCAAATGGAACGCCCGGTGTACACTACAGGAAAGCCCAGTAACTTATAAGTTAGCTAATCTAGATAAGGTATCATATACTCAGCGATTCCATCCATACAATATGTGTATAAGTTGAATCGGGTTATGATCGGTAATGGACATTCAGAATTAACAAAAAAAAAAAAAAAAAAAATAGAATTAAAGGTGCACGGAGAGCGAAGCTATATCAGTGTGAAGTCCCTTAGAAATTAGTGTGATAGGGAGTGTTAAAGAGACTGGAATCGCGTATGATGATGAAAAAATAACTTGACTTTAACTAACTCCTCTTCGCTTGCTCGACATACTGTCAGTATTTTTGTGACAATATACGTGTCATTCTTAACACGAAGTATCGCATTTAGTGTTATTCCGCATGGCGCCATGTTCCTGCGTGCGTATTTAACGAAATATGAACAACATGGATTTTCACAAGACTTTTTGAATTGATGCTTGTTGTTAGGTGTTTCTAGAATTACCGGCGTGAATTATTTGCAGCGGAAATTGTGTTATAAAGCATACTTACGACAAAATACAACACAGTGGCTGGATGCCATATAACGAAGAAATGCCGTTGAATCAACATTATTCCGCAGACCAAATCCAATTACCTTTCGTTCATTTTCGTATAAAAGTCATTCGTTATGTTCTCGGTGATAATGTAAAGTTCGTATGGCTGTTTATTTCTTTACCTGGATGTGAATCGGAGGTTTTATATATATATATTCCATATCAAGGCTTTGCATTTATATATTTAAGATAAAATAAAATAATAGATGAGAAAAGCAATTACGTTTTATTTAAAAGTAAAAAAAAACGTGTAACGGTTTCACCAACTACCCCACTGACCACCCCACCTCACCTCGTGCCGTAGGTCAAGAAAATGTGGATCGCTACCTCCACATCCCCCATGCGCCGTTCACGGTGCGTGCGTATCGCACAACAGACAGCTTTACCTTTACTTTTTTTACTTCTATAAATACTTAGCGACAGTCAATAATCCAAAAACTGTTACGAAAAGGCATGTGTCATTATCATTTCGTTGAATACACACTTGAGTGGATCAACACACATAAACATGGCGGCATGCGCAGTATTTTAGTACACATATTATGGTGAATCTGAATGCGAATATTAATTTCAAACGATGTGAGCTGTCGCTTGAAGATAAACTTAAAATCATTGAACAGGTTAACAGTGGAAAGAAGGCAGATATTGCTGACGACTTTGGCATTTCTGCAATATACTGTAGGAAAAGTTGAAAATTTCAGTAAAAATCATATATTCCTGTTCTCCAATACAGTGTTCGTTATAACGAAATATAATCACCGGTCCTGTAAAATTAGTTATAACGGAATTTTACCTCTATTATTATTAACGTTAAGGGCAATGTAAAGCCAAATCTCTCGACAAGAGATGGCATCACTATCTCTCGTATATGTCTAATGTATTTTTATCGTTGCATGAAATTTCAATGTTGCTCCTACAAATTCAAGCCTAGAGAGTTCTAACTTTCAGGGAAGAAAGTTCATAACCAATTCAAGAGTTCTTCTATCGGTGCTGATTTTTTCATTTTCTTTTTTGTTCATTGTTGAAATCGTTTCATTTTTGTTGTGCCTGTAACAGTGAAGCTCTTTCAACAACGAACAAGAAAGAAAATGAAAAATCGGCACGGATAGAACTCTTAAATTGGTTATGGACTTTCTTCCCTGAAAGTTTGAACTCTCTAGGCTTGAATTTGTAGGAGCAACATTGAAATTTCGCGCAATGATAAAAATACATTACACATATAGGGAGATAGTGCTGCCATCTCTTGTCGGAGATCTTGGCTTTATATTGCCCGTAACTAAAATCGTGTGTTGAAAGATCGCTAGAATATGCATTCATCATGAACTTATGTGTTTAATTTTCACTTTATGTGCTGTACAACTAACTATCATCCAGGCGCACCTCTCAACGTTGGGGAAGGTAACGACCAGAGTCTTACTCTAGTTACCAACTTTGTATTTGCGTTGTGAAGCTAAATGAATTCCCGGGAAAGCTTAAATGACTGGGATTATGACTCGTCAATGAAGTCCGGGAACGATCGTAGCCACTAAACACGAGAACTGTTGTGTGGCCGCAGTGGATCAGTGGCAGAGCGCTCACATCTGATCTCTAGGATCTTCGGTTGGATCCCAGCCCATTTGGCCTGAGCCAAAGTTGCCTAAAGGCCGTAAATAAAATTTAAATGAGAACTGGTTATTACGTGTTGTATGTGGAATGTGTTCGACTCGCCTGTTACTCAAACTTTTTTCTTTTACAGGGAACACTGTAAGCAACTTGGTCATGATCATTCTACCACTCTTTGGCGCGTATGAAATTACAAAGCAAAAATATGAAAAAAGGTTTATCGTGAGTTACGTGTTTTTGCTTGGTAAGTATACGAATACAACCAACCAACTGAAACGTTGATTTAGGGTTTTAAGTTCGTCTGTCTTCTTATTGATAACTCATAAAGGCATGTGTCACGCGAGACAAGCGCTGAAAGGCTGGTTGTAAGCTATTACAATGTTAAAATAAATGTCAAAATTCCAGACTATAAACGGTGGAAAGTAGTCCCGAGTGTTGGGTAAAATTCCTTTTCTTTAATGCTATGGAAAAGATTAAACTAGAAAGACTTAATTAAATTTTATTTAATGATCGTGGGGCTCTTTACAGAAGATTTTTTTTCCTGTTTAATTGTTTAAAGCCTTTATTTATAACTAAATTATTATTCCATGCTTTTTACTAAATCTACTACGCTGTGCAATTAGATATTTTTTTTCTATGTATTAAAACGTGTTTGCTTTCAAGTCCAAGAAATTAAATATGACACAAACTAACATACACTAACAACCAAACATACTGATAGCGCAGAAAAGAATTATACATTTTTTTTCTTCAGTCATGATTCGAATGCCAATGTATGTCCGCATGCAATTTTTTAGGTAGATTTCAAAGAAAAATCTACCTATTAAAATCGGTACCATGTCATATATATATATAATAAATAATAATAAATCACAGCCATATTCAATCCACTACTGGATGAGGCCTCTCCCCGGAGGGAGGAGTTAGTCTACTGCTCCCACGCTGACCAGAGGTGTCATATATATATATATATATATATATATATATATTTATTTATATATTAACACGCTAGCGGCCATAATTTTGAAGATATTTGAACCAAATTTTATTATGTTGTTTCTAGGCTTAATAGCTCGGCTAAGTTCGTTAATGAGCAAAATCGGCCCAAGGGGATGGTCGGGGGAGGGGTTGAAATTTTGTCAACCCCTATGGAGTTAGAGGTAAACTTTGTCTGCATAAATTATGAAGTTTACTGTGACACCAGCGATTCAGAGGTTGTGGGCGTGGGGGGTGGAAAATCGAATTTTTTAAAACCACGTCTTGTGGGGTATCGTTGAAAAGCTCTTGATGATTAATCTATAAATCAATAACTAGTTTCTCGATAGCGCTCATATAAGGCGAGATTTGAATTTTTGAAAATCAAAAACACTTCGAGATCTACCTCAGCCTGTAGGCCTGCCGAAAGGGATTTTTTCTTTTCAGTTCGAGCACAATTCGTTTGAAAGATATCGACGATATGGAAGTCAAATTCTATCTGTGAGGAGTGTTCAAAAAGTATGGAAATACCCTTATGTTTTAAAATTGCAGAAAAGAAATGAAAGCCAAATACGCAGTAATGGGTACTGGGTGGAATGTGCTCCCTGTTGGAGAATATGTTCTTCATGGTCGCCATATTGAATCGCGATTGGTTTTCTTAAATGAGAATGAGTCTGATATGTCATTTTAGGCTAGAAATTTTACGGCAAATACGTTTCTGAAGTCTGTTTTGCCGTAAGTGTATTATTGTGAGATATAAAGGTATATACAGGGCTCGAAAAGTCGCGGGCGCCAGGTTGCCATCACACCTAACTGTAACTATAATTTAATGCCAAAATATGAAGACGTACGCATTAGGTCAGAAGAAAATTTTTAGAGCCCTGTGTGTATGTGGGTAATGATGCAGTAGTAATGACGGAACAAATTGAACGCAAATGAATAGAAATTGTTGCTTGTGGTTTAGTGCCCTATTGATATGTATTTCTTTTTCATTTAGGTTTCATTTCTTCCGTTATGTCAAAATGAAATGGGTGTTTTCAGGTTACTGGCTCATTACCTCCATACAAGTGCTTTATGCCCTTCTCTCTCGCCATAATACATTTACGGAAAAACGGTCTTCAAAAACGTATTTCCCGTAAAATTCTAGCCTAAAATGACGTATCACACGATCCCCTTCTCATTTAAGAAAATCAAATGAGATCAAAGATGGCGGTCATGAAGAACATACCCTCCAACAGGTAGCCCCCTTTTACCCAATACCTATTACTGTGTACTTGCCTTCAATTTATTTCAGCAATTTAAGAACATACGGGTATTTCCACACTTTTTGAACACTCTTCACAAACAGAATTTCACTTTTATATCTGGGCCATGGTGGCTCAGTAGGTAGAGCGCTCACCTTTGATGTGTGGGATCATTGGTTTGATCCCTGCTCATGCCATGTGCGCTTTGTGGTCCCGTTGCCTCCCACTTTCTCTATTTCACCAATTCATGCCATGATCATCCATTCGGCCTGAGCCACAGTTGCCTAAAGGCCTTAAAATAAATTCAGATTGACTTTTAGATCATCGATATCTCCCAAACGAATGGCGCTCGATTTTCCATAATATACGTGGAACAAGAGTCTGCCAAAAATTGTGACGGGTGAGAAGTCAAGGACGATAGCAAACAGACACAAGTTCACATCTCGTTACAAGATTTTATTCCTTCACAGTAACAATAGCATACTTGAACACCTGAACACTGAGCCACACATGACCAACCATTGCATTAACACCCTTCAAAGTAATCACCCTAAGTACCAAGCACGCGCTGTCAACGATGAGGAAGACTGTGGATCTCATTTGCTTCACCATATGCGAGTCATCGGGCCTCGCTCTGGAAGACACGAGCAATGTCCTCTCGTGAGCGGAGACGTATGTCACGCAAAGACTCTTTCACTTTCGATATTAAATCAAAGTCATTAGGCGACAGGGCGGTGGTGTAAAGAACATTCAGTCACCGGCTAAAAATTGCACCAACTGAGATGGTAATTTGTCATATAGACTACGACATCGTCCTTTTCTGCGCACCAGCTCCATAAGTATTGTTTTCCGTGTTCAAGAGAAATAAAAATGTAGGCCTACCGAAGCTGGGAAATGTAGGCTGTTATGTCAGTTACACTCAGCTCAAATAAAGTCTTAAACATTAATTTAAAATAATAATAATGATAATTTCTTGAATGAAAAGAATGGATTCAGAGTGACAATTAAGTTTTATCTTGGAAGATTTAGTTTTGTAGAGGTACCTTCCGGAGTCCTAAAATTAATATAGTTAGGTAGATGAGAAGATAGTTGAATTTAAAAAAATCAAACTGATTTTTTTTTTCAAGTGCGTTTTTAGATACATATTCTTTTTTTATCCAACATGCAACAAACGACGTAAAAAATTCGTTTAGTAATTCTAAGTACTGAGTAAACCAGTGGTTCTCAATCTTTTTCTGCTCACGGCTCACTTTCATTTGTAGTGCGTTGCTGCGGCACACTAACGTACGAGTTCGTTACTAATTATTCGGTTTGGTCACTCATTGAAAGGAGTAAACAAATAAATAATTACCCTGTAAAATAATTAGGTTTAGTTTCTTGAATATTTTTTCTTGTTCCTCGTTTAAAATAAGTATTCAGTGGGATTATTTGAACTACTTTTCCTAGCAGTGGGTTTCAGAAGTTTCGCGGTACTCCTACCAAATCTCTCAGCACAGTAGTGTGCCGGGGCACACCGTTTGAGAACCACTGGAATAAACATGCCTGTATGAAAATTATCCTCAGTAATTAGTGTCTCATAACCATCGCCCTTCCATGCCTAATGATTTTCAAAACTCAACAAATTCTACTGTAATTGTACATTGTTAGCGTAATTACTGACCATTAAAATATGGGTGTACAGACCTGTATCTGTATTACTGGACTAGAAGTTACATATGAGAAAAATTAGAAGTACGCATATTGGTAACAGCTGGTTTGTGTAGTAGCGGGTTTTAAACAAAATTCCCAAAGGTACCAGGGCGACATACTTCGTATTGTTTAGTAAGATCCAAACGTCGTAAAAGTAGAAACAAAAATGCAGATGCTAATATACTCTTTACTTCAAATCGGATATTTGACCGCGGACTAATACGGGAATGGAAAGCCGTCCGCAGTGGTATAGGCTTGAGCCCTTAAGGTTCTGGTTCGAATCACGGGTATGATAACTTAATAGCTTGCAGAATCGGGACAGACCAAAGTCAGTACTTACTGAGATGACCCAAAAAGATATAAAGTGTAGAAAAGTTTGTATCAGGAATGGACTAGTATGCAGGGCTGAAGCTTTTCCACTATTTACAGCTCATGGAGGGAAGGTCGTTGGAGAGTTAAAATTCTGTCATCCAGTCGGGAAAAATAATACTGTAGGAATCATCCTTTCCTTTATCTTCGTCTTTTCCTACCTACGTGGGGTCGACACTTCTTATGAATCGTCTCCTCAAGGTTCTGTCCTGAACTTCTTCCCCTGACAGACCTTTTTCCCCCAAATTATTCTTAACCCCATCCATCCATTTCCTCCTTGGCCTCCCTCTACCTCTCTTGCCATCTTTCTTCTGAATACGTAGTCATTTATTCTTCTCATTACATGTCCATACCACTGCAATTTTCTTTTTTTGTATCTTCTTAGATATCTCTACAAGCTTGGTTGTTTCTCTTAATCTCTGTTTCTTCTTGTTATCTCAGAAATCCAGTGTAGCAATTCTCGTTTCGGTAACATCCAATCTCTTTTCCTGTGCTTTCTTTATTAGCCATTTTTCTGCTCCGTACATCATTGCTGGTCTAACTACTGGTTTGTAAAACATCCCTTTATTCTTCACTCTCGCATTCTGTGTGTTATTTCCAAGTCCAAATCACCATTCCTAGTAACAGATGAATCTGAATATTTAAAAATTTTCCGAGGATTCATTTAGACGACCCATCATTATACATATGGTTTTGGCACAGCTTTTAAGACCGGATGACCGTCCTGACTCAACCCTCTTCATTCTCCCGGGCTTGGGCCCGGCACCAATTTGGGCTGGATTGCCCCCCCCCCCCCCCTCCCAAGTGGCTGAGTTAATTAAAACTTACTTTTGGAATAACCGTCGTAAATGAATTTACGCATCCAGTTAAAACTTATGCCGTAGCTGAGTTCAGTACATAAATCTAGTTTCGAAATATTCAGTAGTCTTAGTGTTGATAACTTTTTATTGTTATCTTGCTTTTATTTTTGAAAACATTGATGTTATTTTTTTGTCTTCTTCTTCTTAGCGGTAGGACTTGGCTCATGGGCATTCCATATGACACTACAGTATGAGATGCAACTCTTTGATGAGCTGCCTATGGTTTGGGGAACTTGTGTTTTAGTATATTGCTTGTAAGTAACATAGCTGCAATGCTAATATCATTTTTTTCTTTCAAATTGATACCATTTAGTTAGAATAGATTGTTATACAGAATTCCTTCTTTTCATTTTCTAGTATTTTAAGTAACTTGGATGGCAATGTCCCATTGCTTTAGTTTAACCAAAGTAGAAGTTGATTCTAGTAACTGCCAGTTATACAAGGTGTATCCAAAAAGTAATGAGACAGGTTATGACGAGCTATTCAGAAGGGTCGCCAGGTGGGCCTAGGGAGCGGGCCGATAGATGGGGGATGTCAAGCATACACTGAGGCTAAACTCAGTTACCTGCACGTCAGTAGAGCGTACGGATCGTCGGCGGGTCGAAAAATGCAGCGCTGTTTGGAGCAGCGACACGCTTGCAGTGTTAAGATAAGCCTATGGGGGCGAGACTTTGTTGAAAGCACATGTGTGTAGGTGGCATAAGGCTTTAAAGAAGGGAGACAAGACGCGGAGGACTAACAACGTTCAGTACGGAGTAGTGGTTCGTTTGTCACTGTAAGCAGTAGGTCTTGTCCTTCATAACCTTGCTGTTACATAAGGACGTTAAGCCTAAACAAACACAATGAAACCAAATTGTATCTTTCTGCTCGACTGAATGCTTATTGTTTCATAGAGAAGTCAAAGGTAACATTGCTTAAATATATTGATAGAAGTTGGCAAAGTTTATCGACTGCATCCAGTGTTGTGCGCAGGGGGTTAGGTCCTGGAGGTCTGACCGCCCACACTCCGAAATTCCGATATTTTTGTAAATCTACTACAATTTTACGCGAAATTTTCGATATTTTCTGTAAAATTTACACTCATACTGAATTTGGACCCCCCCGATTGCCCCCCCCCCCCCCCCCCCCGAAATAAATTTCTGGATACTGCGTCCCGGGTTCGAGTCCAGGTGGAGGACAGTTTCTCTCAGGTGCAAACCAAGTAGTGGTTAGGATTCCACTTTAATCTGTAGTTATAGGTCCCGTCCTTCATAACCCCGCTGGAGAAATAAACTTCTTTTTATCCATATGTAACATAAATAAATAAAGCAAAGTATTTAAAGCAAATAAATATTTTTTTTATTTAAAAAAAAAAACATTACAACCCTGCTTTCCCACCCAACGTACAGTCTGGATCTTTGTGTTCCAAGTCTCAAAGCCGGTCTGAAAGGAAAAGTGGTGTTTTGGGATAATTCCAAAGGTCCGAGCAGCTGCTATGAACGTGGGTAGCAACACTGGAACCGCTCTATTGACGCTCAAGGATCCTACTTTCAAGAATATTGGACCTATTTTTAAACAAAACAGTTTATTTTCGAATTAGTCTCATTACTTTTGGCATAGATCTTGTATGTCAAGTTTGTTTATGGTATTGTATCATCATCATCCCATCGGCGTGCAGGTTCAAGGCAGGCTTGGTTTTCTCTATTCATCCCAGAGTGTGTGTATCGGTCAGAAATATCATTTAAAAAGTCATGAAATTCTCCTTCAGGTATAACATTAAGTGTAAGAGTTCCCACTGTTTTCTTTCCTTTTCATTTTCGGCATGTCCCCGAAAATGTCTCTGTTGTTAGAGTATTCTTTGATGTTATAATTAGGGAATATTGTTTGAAAGGTATCTAGCTTCCTACTATTTACTAAAGCACGATTCACAAAATAATGGTAAATCATCGGTTGCTATTGACCGATCAGCGAGATTTAGGTAGCATGTTTTTGTGCCCATAAATATTCATTTAAATCAAATTATACTGTTATGTAAATAATACAATCTACAGTTTTCTCTTTTAAATGAATATAATATTATTTCAAGTCAAAGGATAGCAGTTAAATTGTATCATAACAACAAATTCGTATATTGTTAATTTCCTACATTCTTCCATATTAATAAACTTCTATTTTTTTTTTTTTTTTAATTTCTTTTCCTTCTTGTGTATAAAACATTGTTTGTAGCCACAATTTGTATTAGTTCCAGAACTCTCTTGTAATTATGTTCGTAAAGTTGTTATTTCTTAAACCAAGTTCACACACTAAAATTCGGATTCGATGTACTAATCAGCTGTACTGAGCGTAATAATAGATGTAACGGTGAAACGTAGGAACCATTAGGTCCGTTACATGTTCCACGTATACTCGTATTCCTTGATGTTTTTGTCTCTACGTGGTCTGTTACCCGTCCTTCAGTTTGGCAGCCTCGAGGAGTCAGCGTGTTACCGTTTCTCTCGTAAGTTTTGCATGGTCATTCCTTATCGGCTAAAGTTAACTAGTTTGTTAGTTTATTTGTATTCCTACTGTAAGGTTCCGCATACGGAAGTAACTTCGCTTTCCACCATATTTTATCATGCACCAGTATACATACATAACTAGTACAAAGGAAAGCCGGGAGGGCAATTTAAGACAAATGAAGGAGAGGAAAAAGGATAATACTTACAGCTTAGTTTCGCATTAGATCACACATATACGCATAAAAGAGTTACTATATTTCGTGTATTACACGTTCTCAAGTAGAGAGGAAGAGAGCGAAGTTCACGTGTTCACAAAGTACAAGTTTGAAGAGACAGTGGCGACACGTAGTGGACAAAGTATCAAATTTGTACTTTGTGAACACGTGAACTTCGTTCTCTTCCTATATACTTGAAAGCGTGTAATACACGAAATATAGTGACTTTTTTATGCGTATATGTCTGATCTAATGTGAAACTAAGCTGTAACTATTATCCTTTCTTCTCCTTATATATATATACTGTATATATATATGAAGAATCTACGACCATAAATTAGGTACCATCTATTTTTGGCCTCGGTAATGGACCCAGGGCTCCTTCAACATATATATATATAAGGTGTCTACTAATTCGTGCATCCGCGCCAGGATAATTTCATCCCACGGAAGGCCAAGCTAGTATAGAAAGGGACTTGTTTTTTGTGAGAAACTATTTATACGATGGAATTTCCAGCAATTATCTGATAAAAGTTGATTGTGATCTCTTGGCTCGTCAAATTTGATAAGTGCGCTCGCCCGAGGAGAGGGCAGCGCTAGGGAAAGAAAAGTGAACTTTCATTAGTACTGACCCTTGATTGGTGGAAATCAGCCTTATCAGCAGGCTGTGTTTTTCTTATGTCTTACTTTGCATATTCTTCGACAGTTATACATGGATTCCCTGTGTACCGATATTGAAAGGTGAGTTTGACACCATAACCTCGTTACGTACTCAACATAATGGTTAATAGGCAGTCATTTACTTAGTGTTCTTATAAATAGGGGTTGCCATGTACTAGTATGTTTTCCTAATACTTGCAGGGCGCAAACTCGGAGACCTCCTGCGGAGAAGAATTGGGGTTTATGCTGGTTTCTTCTTACCTTTTCGGTAATATTTACAGCCACCTATCTATTATGGAGAAACCCACTTTTCCATCAATGGTGTTATGGCGTTCTTGTGACAACAACATTCCTGATGGATCTGCATTTAGCACGTGTGCAGCGCTGCAGTACGTGTGTCAAATTGTTTTCAATAGGAAGTCTTACGTACTTGCTTGGATTTGCCTTGTGGAATGTAGATAACATTTTCTGCTCGCAATTAACGTAAGTATTGTGTGGATGGGTTGCTATTTTAAACAGCAGAAGGGAAAAATATTTTTCTTGTGATGATTCCATTACAATTGAAGGGTGTTTTGCGAAAAGAAAGTGCCTCTTATGAAGGTTCAGAAGTAAAATTAAAAGCAGTTTTAACGATATTTTTATCGGACGTCTTAAAAGATAGTTGTCCGTCCGTATGTCGGTAACGCTGGTAGGCAGAGAGAAAGTAAATCCACCCCACCCCCCTTTTCCCCCACTGGAACACTGTTTCAACTAAAAATAACTTGTTTTACCCATGGTCACTGAAAGTCCCCGTATTTTGTAAAATAGTCACTAAAAATCCCCCTTTTTTTTTAAAAAAAAGAAAAAAATCAAAGTTACTTGTACATTTGGAAAAACAACAACTTTAAAATAAGTTCAGTGTGTGAGCCAATTCAAAATTATGAGTTGGCTCAGTGGTAGAGTGTTGTATTATCCTTCGGGAGGTCCTGGGATCGATCCCAGCGGCCGACCATCCTGACTGAGGTTTTTCCAGCTTTGTTCTCTGTCATTCCAAGGATGATACCTACAAAAACAGGCCCTGGCCATTTACCTTCCAACATCCTCTTCCTACCCTGTCCCGGCATGAGCCTAAGATGCGTAAAGGTCGTGAAATAAATTAAAATTATGAGTATAGTAATAAATTGATCAAAATTCATTAAGAAAAAAAATATTTTGAAGTTAATTTTTGTGTTTGTCTATACCTATGTTACAATAAGCTAGAATTCTGATAGCCGTCTTGTTAGAAGTTGTGTTGGTTATGTAATTTAGATGAAGACAAGTAGTTAGTTGGTGAAACTGTTACACGTTTTTAGTTTTTAATTAAAACGTATTGCTTTGCTCAGCTATTATTTTCTTTTATCTTAATGATATTTTCGCCTTTTTAAATTGTTTCGTTAGTATTAAACAAAATATGTTGTGTACTTTAAATTTACAACTTGCTGTGGCTACGTGTAGGACAAAGGAACGAATAATTTGTTCCTATTCACAAGCTAATTGAATATAAAAGAACAAAAAAAGTAGCTGCTACGTCACAAAGTATCAAAGATATCTGTGGTTCCTACTTTTACGACGTAGTCCATTGTTTATACACTAATGGTAACTCCATCCATTATTCAGGAATATTACGAAAAAAAATATCAATATGACACAGTTTGCAGATCAGTGTTTGTTCATTCTCTAACAAAAACAAAAAACAATCCAGTTGCAATGTTTGCAAAATTGAATATATATGTTGTGAAGTAAGCATCATGTATAGAAGTTTTATCGCATTTTCACAACATTCCTTGATATATATAAGATGGTATAAAAAGGTTAAAAAGAAGAAAAAGGTACTTACATGTTAAAATACCAAGACAGGAGTACAGGAACCTCACAAGCACAAAAGAAAAGCGTTTTCACATGGTAGGAGAGAAAATGGACAGAACGGACAAAGAGCAACACTTCTGTTGATACACCATTTTGCCAACTGATGGTGGGTAACAGTGTGGCAGAATAATGACTAGATTTGTCGGAGAAAACACCAAATGCAGAAGAAAGTGTGAAGGTTACTAGGAGCAGGTAAGGGGCTTCCTGAAGAAATAAGAGGGTAAAGAATCAGAGGGGAGGGGGAAATAATAAATATAACAATAAAACGAAGATGAAAGAGAAAGGGAGAACAAAGAAACAAAATACAAAAATGGAATAATAAAAGTTCAACTAGAGACAGAACGAACAAGAGAATGGAAGAAGAAGAAGAAACGGTTGAGGCCGGGTTCATGGTTGGCGGAAAGGATAGAGATAAACGCTGCTTTTCTCTCTCTCTCTCTCTCTCTCTCTCTCTCTCTCTCTCTCTCTCTCTCTTTGGCAGGTGAGTCAGGGTTTAGGATTTTCAGGATTCTGATTCGAAAGGTTTCGTCAAAGGTGCAGCCGTAATAGGAAGTGTGTTCAGGTATGGGGAGGTGCGGAAGTTGATATTTGGAGGAGTAGCGATGGTTATTGTTTGGAGGAGTTTGGGTTTCGCCAACGTGGAAGGCGGAACATAGGTTACAGAAAAGGAGATAATTGAGGTTGGAAAATATGCAATTGCCGGAGTGACGAAAAGAGTACGTCTTGTGAGTTACATTGTGTCCGAAGGTCAGACTGGGATCAAAAACAGGACAGGTTCTGCAGCTGGGTCTATTGCACTTACCAGGTTTGGGGAGAGGGGTCGGGATTGGTCCAGTTCTGGCGAGAATCGTGTTGAGATACGGAGGTCTGCGAGAGTCTATTTTGGAGCACGACGGAAAAACTAGTTTTAGGTGACGCAGTGAGTATGGGATGTACCAGTTTGAGGATCTTTTGGAGAGCCTGAAAGCTGTGGTGGTACTGGGTGAAAAGATTGGGAGCGGAGGAAGCTTCGCGGAGAGGTCGGTTGGAGCTAGGGTGATTACAGACACGGTCCGGTTGTTTACGGATGAGGTGTTTTTGATATCCACGGTCAAAGAGAGGGTACTGGAATAATTTTGGAGTAGGTCATCACAGGAACAGATGCGGGAGTCCTGGCCAGCAGGAGCGTATGGAAGAGAGCGTTTGGTATGGTATGGATGGGAGCTGTTGAAATGGAGATACTGCATACTGTTGGTAGGTTTGATGTGAACGCCTGTCTCAAGTCGATTGTTCTTGAGCCAGACATCCACATCAAGGAAAGTTATGTGCTCCCTGGAGAAGGACCAAGTCAACTTGACGGGAAAGATGCAGTTGAGGTTTTACAGAAATGTTTCCAGAGTCCGTGGGTCCAGATCAAGCTCTTATATATATATATATATATATATATATATATATATAATATTCAGCCGTTTTCTACCCACTGCTGGATGAAGGCCTCCCCCTTTTCTTTCCACATATCTCGGTCTTCTGCTATCCTCATCCATGTAGCTCCTGAAAAACGCTTGATTTCATCTACCCATCTTGCATTCGGACATCGTCTCGGTCTCTTCTTTTCTGTAGTAAATGTAACCGGCCCATTTCCACTTCAGCTTCTTCGCAGTCTTGATTACATCTTCTACCTTTGTTTGTCCGCGAATCCATTCATTTGTCTTCCTGTCCCTCCTGGTTATTCCTAGCATGCATCTCCATTGCTCTTTGAGTTGTTTTGCGCATTCAATGCCCAAGTTTCACAGCCGTACATCATCACAGCTAAGACACATTGATTATAAAATTTACGCTTCAGACACATTGGTAGTTTGCTCTTGAAAATAAAGTGTAGTCTTCCAAACGTACTCCACGCCATTTTGCATCTTCTATTTATTTCATCAGTCAACTTGGCATTCGATGTTTTGAGCTGGCCTAGGTAAACATACTCATCAACTATGCCTATTAGCTCTCCGCTAATCTTTATTTCTCTTTTTGTAGCATGTTGATTGTATATGACCTTCGTTTTACTTAAATTCATTTTAAGGCCTATTTTCGAACTCTCATTATTCCATTCTGGTTTGTAGTTCTTCCGCATTTGAAGCAAACTGGACTATATCATCAGCAAACCGTAGGTGATGAAGATATTCGCCATTAATTTTAATTCCAACTTCATCCCAGTTTAAATTTCGGAACACACGCTCCAGGACCGCAGAAAACAGTTTTGGGGAAATTTAATCTCCTTGCCTTACCCCCTTTCCAACTTTAAATTTTTCACTTTCTTTATGTAGTTTAATGACAGATGTGGGAGTCGAATAAATGTTTCGCAGTAGCTTGATGTACGCATTTTCGATGCCTTGATGTTCAAGTGATTTAAGTATGCTGACAAGGAGACCGAATCGAAAGCTTTTTCGAAATCTATAAATCCCAAACATAGTGGAAGTTCATATTCATTAATCCTTTCCATAACTTAATTCAATGTTTGTATGTGGTCCATTGTGCTAAATCCACGACGAAATCCGGCTTGTTCCCTTCCCTGGTTAAAATCTAAGTCTCGTTCAATACGATTCAAAATAACTTTGGTGAACATTTTGTATAGAACTGACAGTAAACTAATTGGTCTGTAGTTTTCGACGCGTTCTTTGTCCCCTTTCTTGTACAGCAAAATGATAACAGCATTATTCCAAAACTTGAGGGTATTTCTCTCTTCCTCAGGCACAACGAGAATAGTTTAGCAAGTTCCTCTTTCATTTTTTCACCTCCCCATTTAAACATCTGTGCTGTGAGTCTATCTTGTCGTTGCGATTTTCCGTTCTTCATCCCTCGAAGTACTTTATCCACTTCTTTC
>JAGDQP010005828.1:0-54056 GCA_022664845.1 Lepisma saccharinum | reverse complement strand
ATATAAGGTAAATTTAAGACAAATGAAGGAGAAAAAATATAATACTTACAGCTTACTTTCACATTAGATCACACATATTCACATGTACACATAAAAAAAGTCACTATATTTCGTGTATTCACACTTTTTCACATAGAGAGGAAGAGAGCGGGTGAACTTCGAAATTTATCATAAATTATATATATATAAACCCGTTGGATGAGTATCTGTTCTTTTTTTTTTCAGTGCAACCTGGCGTTCCTAATATATTGCACCATGGCCGACAGTTAGCACGCTCGCTTTCTGAGCATGTGGTCGTGTTGAAATCCTGTCGGGATCCCTTGAACAGAGTTGTTCGGAATCCTCTTTACCAAAAACTGTGGATCCAGTTCTTAGAAGCTCGTTTAGCACGTTAAAAACAATTCAATCTACAACAAATTTTCGGTGTGGTCTTTCTATGTATTTCTCTGAAACGATATTTCTCACTGTTTCACTCACCTTCACTTCCGATATACATACCAATGAGCAAATTGTTGCTAGAAGCTTTTTAGGTAGTGTTTTACTCCTATGTATTCAGTAAGCTATCATGCCTGCCCGAAGTTTAAACGAAAATCTCATATCAGATAGATTTACATATTCTCAACGTATTTTAGCAACCTAAAATCTATAATATGTATAACTTAGCTCGTGTCGTATAGTAAAATTGCGCTGTTTAGAAGAATTCATTTTTGTGAGTGGAAAAATTAGTTCAAAACATCACAACCAAACTTCGTATGCATCTTCTTTGATACCCTAGAAAAACAACTGTAGGGTTCCCAGCCCCTATAAGTTATCAGTGTTCTCTCCACCTTATCTTCAACCCTTACAACTTTGGAGGCCTTTTTTGGCCGAATTTATAAAAATACCAATTGCTACTACAGTAATTATCACACAATTTCGAGACACATCTCTTTTTGTTTGTATTTGAATGGACTTTGAATTGACACCACTCGCATAGCGCTATGGCGTATTTGCGGGCGAGAAATAGTTACTTTAATTTTTCACCTTTTGCGTTCCTAATTTTGGGGTGCGTATTATCTTCGGAAGTATACGCTAAGCAGGCTGCACTTCAATCGGTAGGAACATTGATCTAATTTTGAGAACAAAAAGATGACACTTCACTTTCAGATATTTTTGTTCTTAGATGAATTAGGATGAACATTAAAACAAAATTGCTGGTGCCAAAGTGGAGGAAAAGATTGTACTTTTTTCAAAAAGAGAACCTAGAAGTTGTGTTTCAGGATTGTATAAGATATGTAGGCTGATATGGAATCTTCTATGGATTATCCGTGTTTTCGACGAGGTTCTACTGTAATGGCATTTTCTTGCGCTGGGATGACTAATTAAAACATGGTAAAATAAATCTGATACTTACATATAGTGTTGTTGTCTAATGAAGCTGTTATTTCTTTGACTAAACACACGAGTTATTTTTCAATGGCACATCAGAGATCATCCTCTGTAAATTTATATTGGGTTGGTGCGAATGAAATGGCCGCTTTGACGCCTGATGGGATCGACTGGGATCACGCGTCTAACGTCACAAACCCTCTATACGTCCAGCAAACAGGCTGGGGTACCCAGACAACCAGGAGGCAGTGTGTTGTTGAACAGGGTTATATGAAAGTGCATCATGAAAAACATACAGTTGCAAGTGATTTCTCGGGCATTCTGTACAGCAAGCCGCAAAAAACGTTAACAGTTTATTTGAGCCAAGAAGGGCGACTGAACGCACCATTCGCCGTTGGTTTGTCGAATTTCGTTGCGGTGACACAACATTGCAAAATGAGCCCCGTGGGCACCGGCCAATATCATGTTCGAATGAGCTGCTCAGAAACACCGTGGAAGTGGATCCTCAGAAAAGTGTTCGTGCCATTGCAGACGAGTTAGGCATACATCATACCACTGTTAACCAGCTTCTCCGTGCGATCCGTAATTAAAAACGTTGGACTCATGGGTTCCACATGAGTTCACACCGGTCAACAAGACTGGTCGTCTGGAGGTGTGAAGTTCTCTGAATGTAAGGAATAAGCGGGAAGGTTTCCTGCATCGGATTGCCACCTCAGATGAAAAATGGGTCTACTATGACGATCGTAAACGGTCAGGACAATGGTTAGATCGTGATCAACGTGCAGGACGGTGTCCTAAACCACATCTCCATCAATGGAAGGTGTTGTCGCTGGTATGGTTGTCTATGGTGGCAGTGATCCATCATGTCTGTCAGACGAGGTGAAACCATCACTGCAAATCGTTACAGTGCTGAACTCCATAAAGTGGGTGCTGACCGGGTAACCATGCGATCTAAGGCTTTAGGCCAACGACTCGAAGGTCCCAGGTTCGAGTCCCGGAAATGGCATGGGTGTGAATTTTAACTAGAACGTAACGGGCCGAAGTCAACAGTTACTAGATTGACCCATATAAGAATGGGAATGTGTAGAGAGGCTTGAAATGACCACTTTCAGGCTGAGTAAATAATGTAAAGTGGGGACAGGTTTACCAGTTCATTCATTTACAGGTTTACCAGTTCGAATTGATAGTTTCTGGCATCATCATCTCAAGTGGAAAATCTCCCAAAGCAAACCAAAGTTCCCAGCAGTGTTCTCATGGAGTTCGAACCCCCCCCCCCCCCCATTTGCTAGTCAAAACTAATAATAATAATAATGCGTTTTTGAAATACTATGCTCTAAACATATGCATTATTATGTATTACTGAACATAATTTGCTCGTTGAGAAGAAGAATGACCGTTGCCTTATAAATGGAAAACCGTCTCCCTCCCACACACACACCACTCGCCACAAAGAGTTTGTTCCTGTAAGTCCGTATTTATGTGGTTTTTATTATTTATTTTTTGTCCCGTATGGTGTTAAACAAGTCACTAAAAGACCCTAATTTTTACTGACCTACACGGAGACATCCCTGTAGTAAATATTTGGACGACAGAATAGACTGTACTCGATACCCTAATGGTAACATTGTTGCTTGGCGTTGTCATTCGTTCTCTAGACTTAAATCCTTGTCATTTTCTCTTATTGGAATATCTGAAGGATTAAGTGTACGTGCGGTAGAATTATGCAAGACATCAAGTTCAACGTTAAGGTTAATGTAAAGCATCGATCTCCTACAAAAGATGGCAGCACTACCTCCGTATATGTCTAATGTATTTTTATCATTGCACGAAATTTCAATGCTGCTCCTACAAATTCAAACCTAGAGAGTTCTAACTGTCAGGGAAGAAAATTCAAAACTAATTCAAGAGTTCGATCAATGCCGATTTTTTTTATTTCTGTTTCGCTTGATTGTTGTTGTCAATATCAAAACCTATAACAATGAACAAAAAATAAAATAAAAAATCGCCATTGATCGAACTCTTGAGTTGGTTATGAACTTTCTTCCCTGAAAGTGAGAACTCTCTAGGCTTGAATTTGTAGGAGCAGCGTTGAAATTTCGTGCAACAATAAAAATACATGAGACATATACGGAGGTAGTGCTGCCATCTTTTGTTGGAGGTCGTTGCTTTACATTAACCTTAAGGCTGTTGTACGGAATATCGATAGTAATAGTACTTTGGATAATTTTACGTCGTTTCCCTATATAACTATTGTATAATATAAAAATTATTGTGTGTATATAATTATATTGAGACCTTGTATCCATACTGAATTAAATTAAAATAGGCTGACAAGGATAACTTTATTGTAAAAAAGACACAACAAGGGTTACAGTTTCGATGGTCTAACAACATCTTCCTCAGGCGAAACACGAATCAACACTAACAGTTCATAAAAAGCACCAGAAGAAGATCAAGAGATCCTTTCTGCGTCATCCGCCAGTGACGTCCCAGAATTCGTTTACTTTTCAAAACTAAACAAATTTTAACCAATCACATTGTTACAAGTTCGTTAAAGCGGTTTAGTTGACTAGGAGGTGTGACCTGAGAGCGAAGATCTGTGATTCGTTGCGTCTGATTACAGTGTATAAACCCTGTTTTAGTTATTTTTTTAAAATATTCTGTATTAAATAACACTCAAGAAGACGAGAAACGTTAATATATATTCTCTGAAATATTTATTTTAGGTCGTTGAGAACAAGATTACCTTCTACAATAAAACCTGTAACGCAGCTACATGCATGGTGGCATATTTTAACCGGATATGCGACATACCTACATATTCTTTTCACGTAAGTATATCAGTTGTACAATATTTGATGAATTTATACTTGAGATCAAGGTTCAAATTTCTGTTTATGGCTTTTCTCTCTCTCTCTCTCTCTTTTTTAACAATGGGTTATTTCATGAACAAGCTCTCGGGAAGTGTTTCGTATTTAAAACAAGTGCATCAAGCTGTTAGCGTATAAACCTCGTTGTACTAGCTCCAAGATCTAAGATGGGGCCACGGTGGCTCAGTTGGTAGAGCGCTCACCTTTTGTGCTAGGGGTCGTCAGATCGATCCCTGCTCATGCCATGTGAGCTTTGTGGTGGACAAACTCCATGCGTGTGGGTTTTTCTCAGGGTGCTCCCGTTTTCTCCCACTTTCTTCATTCCACCAATTCATCCCATCATCATCCATACGGCCTGAACCATAGTTTCCTAAAGGCCTTAAAATAAGTTCAAATTCCAAGATCTAAGGGTGTTCAAAGTACTGAGACGGCTTCTCAGCGAAGTCAGCTCTGGAATTTGAATTTTGTTTAAGGCCTTTAGGTAACTTTGGCTCAGGCTAAATGGATGATGATGATAGCAGAAATGGTTGAATCAAGAAAGTGGGAGGGCACGGGAAAAACCCCGAGAAAACACACACACACACACACGCGGTGTTTGTCCACCAGAAAGTCCACATGGCACGAGCCGAGATCGAATCGAAGACCCCAGGCACGAGAGGTAAACACACTACCACCGAGCCAGTGATATGAAAGTTTGTTAGTGAGGCTGGAAAGACAGAGAAGTTCATTAGAGTTCATTCTCATATGATTTGAGAGTGGTGTAGCAATCTGGACGTGCCGATGAGCAAGCGGAATTCGTTTATAATCTTGGGCTGTTTTATATAATATTGTATTCACTCATAACAATAATATAAAAAGAAGTTGTTTTTACTTCATATTCTACTACGAGGTTTATGGCAGAGCTACTTAGCAGATGGATTCAAAATCGCGTGCTCTGAACAAAAGTCCATTAGTTTTAGAGGAATCAGAAATGGGGAAGAGTGCTTAGTCTATCTATTATGAGGTCTATGGTAAAAGTTAGAAGAGTTGGTCAGTGAGTATTAGGGTGCGGGAACTCTGATTAGGAATGATTTATTTTCTAAAGATAACCTTTTGATGTGCAATTAGTCATTGCACCTGCTGTTAGCTCTCGGAACATGTAACTGATACAAGGGGAGATCATCAATTTGTACGCACATTACCATCTAAGATCAGAAAGGTCACGGCGAGTAGGGAGAATATTTATTTCATGTAGGAAAGGGTATCAGTTTCGGACGGGTGAGATAAGGAAGGACATCTATACGTATGTACGAGGGACATTTGATAAGTCTTGAGCCTACCTAAGAAGGGAATGTCTCAGGTGCGTGCCATTTTAGGATTTCCCTATGTAGTCCCCCCTGGAGTGTTATGCACTTCTCCCAGTGTTGCCAGCCCCTGGCGAAAAAAGGATTCATCTTCGTCCTCACACCACTCACGCACAGCCTCCATGACGGCATCATCACTACGAAAATATTGTCCCTTAAGATGTTCTGTTTTTTCATTGAAGTAGTCAGAGGACACCAAGTCCGTAGAATAGGGTGGGCGCCGGAACAGTTCGAAGCCTTAATCGTGGATTTGCTGAATGGTGACACAGCGCATTGGTGGAAGGTGACGCCAGTTTCCAGTTTGCCAGGTCTCTTTTCGCCAATGGCGGTCCGCAACTGCTGCAGGAGATTGCAGTAATACTCCGAGTTAATTGTTTGGTCTTTCTTCAGGAAGTCACACAAAAGGATCTCCTGTGCATCCCAGAAAATGGATGCCATTACCTTCCGTGCTGAGGGCTGCACACGATATTTCTTGGGTGGTGGTGACTTGTCATGTTTCCATTGCCTCGATTGTTCCTTCGTTTGCGGGTCGAAATGATGAACCCATGTCTCGTCCTGGGTAACCAGATAATTCCCAAAGTTGTTCGAGTCAGCACGAATATGGGTCGAGTGGGCCTGTGAAATCTGAACTGGGTGTTGCTTCTGTTCGACAGTGAGATTTCGTGGAACCCCACGTGTAGATAACTTCCTCATTGGCAGGACGTCATGGAAGATGGAATGAACACGCTCTGTTGATATTTTCGCACGCTTGGCTATGATTTCGATACACACACAGCGATCATTTACAACGATACCATGCACACTTGTCACAAATTCGTCTGTTGTCAGTTTTTGGACGTCCCGGACGAGCCTCATCAGGCAATGTTGTCCTGCCCCGTTTGAATTCTGCCACTGCCACCCACCTTTTGACCGTTACATAAGACGGAGCATCGCTCCTCAATGTTGCCAGCATATTCTAATGAACTTCTTTCGCCGACGTGCCCTTTAGAAACAGGTAACAGATCACAGCGCGTTGACCAACACGTTCCTCATTCGTGCACGATGCCATCTCGACTGACAATTTGTGACGCCACCACTACACGAAACAAGTGATCGGCCTCAAAGTATGTGGACCTTCCTCAGAAGGATTGAGATTCACGCTGATGGAGATTTTTTTTCATATCATACAATTCCTTCCTAGGTAGGCATAAGACTTATCAAATGCCCCTCGTACATATTAACCAGGATTAGGAGAAAAGTCGTTAGAGTTGAGGAAACAAAGTTAAACAAATTTCTGCAGGATGTTCTAGAGAGAAAAAAGCTTACAAATTTTCACGGTAAAATGGTCTCATAAAATGAAAGAAAAATGATATCGTAAACATAGATTCAGAAAGTCTTCGCTTTTAAGAACATCTATTTTAAAACAGCATATACTAACTTCGTATTATAATTATGGATAAACTAAACTAACAGCCGTAGAATGTAGTCCACACCGTTAATATTTTCTAGGATAATAATCGTGGTGCATTAAAATCACGGAAAGAAAATCTCAAAAAAAAAAAATCGAAGCGTTTTCTCATCGTTTTGACCCAAAAATCAATACTTTCCAATATTTAGTCAGTTTTCTCGATTCATGTCGCTTAGCCCTTTTGGTTCACTTTGATGACAGCTTTCTAGCCTGAAAGTTTTTTCTTTTTTTTTATCACACACACAAGAGAGTCGAATGGTTAGTATACTAACGTTCCATGTGAGAATCCCCAGTTCGATTCCAGCACATGGGGGGTATTGTTTACTCACTAGTATAAAATTAATTTGTTTTTGCATAATCTTGATATTCGTAGCAGAATCCATATTAGAGAAATTTGGTTCTTCAATTGTCATTGAATCACTTTAAGTAGTACCTTGTATGGTAAAAGTATCTCAAATGTTCTTTCTTAATTGAGTTTTGTAAATAAATATTATGTGCTTTATTAACAAATGGAATTTAAATGTGACCTTCATATTAATTCATTCATTTCGGAGATTACTTAGTGAAGCAAACACAAGAGAAGAAAATTGCTTTGGGCCGCGGTGGTTTAATGGTAGAGTGCTTATTTCTGGGGCGTGGGGTCTTTTGTTCGATCTCGGCTCGTCTCATTTGGGCTTTGTGATAGACAAACACCGTGTGCGTGGGTTTTCGCGAGTTTCTCCCATCATTATCCATTAGGTCTGAGCCAAAGTTCCCTAAAAGCCTTTACATAAAATTCAGAAAGAGAATCGCTTGAGAACAGAAGAGATTGACAAATAATCTTGAGAAAGAATCTGTTAGACAAGGAGGAAAAAGAGAAATAAAAAGAAACGAAACACTTAAGGTGAACGAGAATCAAAAGAAACAGAGGATTTATGGGAGGAAAGAGATAAGATAAAAATTAAATGTATGGGCGGTAACAGCATGAGCGCCCGTCTCGATGCGGAAAAGCCGTCACGTCTAAACTTAGCTGTTAAAGAAACTAAAACAAGAGGAGGAACGAGAATTTTTAAGCGATTATTTGAACTGGTACCGGAAGGGTACATAAAAGGTAATGAAGCCAGAGTTTTGATAGAAACACGATCAGTTTAGCTCCTTTGCAGTTAATTGACAGACCCAGAGCGTTAGACCTATGTCCGCGTGGTCCCGGGTTCAATTCCCGGATGCAGTTCCATTTTTCGGCGTCCACCCAGCGTCGTGAGGCAAACTGGGGATGGGGAGTCACGTAAATAAATACGTGACGGCCACACTCGGTCTAGAAAGCTCTGATACACCTGTTCGTGGACAGGTGGCGCGCAGTGCTGACCACACAGCCGTCAGGTGGACGCAGTTCCACCAACCGCGAACAGATAGCGTGAGGGCAGGCTCAGGACCTATGGGTCTATCACACCAGTGGCTATTATTTATTATTTAAAAAAGTAAAGCTATCCCCTGTGCGATGCGTACACTCCGTGAACGACACATGGTGGATGTGGAGGGAGCGCTCCACATATTTTCGACCTACAACACGAACCGAAGTGGGGTGGTCAATCTCACGCTTGTCCGCCTTTACCTCGCAAGGCGTCCAGAAATACCAAAGACACACTGGTACTCAGTTTGGTTTAGAGGCTGAGTGCACCTGAGAGTGCCAAGCATGGAAACACTGCGAGAAAAGTCTCCACTGTTCTGGCCGGGATTTGAACCCGTGTTGCCCAATTCGTTGTCAGACGCGCTACCAAGTGGACTACGGTGAGGTAATGTGGATAAGAAAAAAAATAAGTAATAAGGGGTACGTATGGCCTTGCCTACTTAAAAAAAGAAAGAAGAATCTTTGCTTTATTTCACTTCCACAGTAAAATGTTTTACATCGCTTCTTTTGGTTCATTTTAAGACGAATGCATTCATTTGGACAGGATCTGTCACCTCCTTTCTGTTTCTGACGTGGATAGCCGCCATTTTACATGTAACATACAGTAGACAAGGTCATACTGACTGCTTATCCTTAAATCTCCTTCTATCCATATTACCTCACCTTAAACGACTGATGAAGGGTACATCTGTAGACGCGAAAATATTCTCTATAATAGTGTTTTTATTATGTATTTGTGCAACGAGGAATATCTGGTTATTCGAAGCTAAGTGAATTATGTTTTCCTTGCTACGAAACGAACCATGTGACTCGAATAAATAGTTCGGAGATCCGATCTTTAGTTCGATTGTGGACATTTGGTGAAGATCGTTGTTGTCCGTTCTTTTTATTGTGTTAAGGTTAATGAAAGGCAACGATCTCCAACAAAAGATGGCAGCACTACCTCCGTATGTGTCTACCAGGTGCGTAAATATGAAACCGGAATTTATGTACAGAAAAGACACAGTGATTGGATGACAATGCTAAGAACTACTTTATTCGAAGTATTGGCCATCGCTAGCGATACATTTCTGCCACCGTTCCGGTAATGTGTGCATGCCAGACCAAAATAACTGTGACTCTTGTGCTGCAAACCAGTCATCAAGCCATTTTCGTAAGATGTGAAGCGCTGGTCAGCAAGTGCGTGTCCCATGGATGCAAATAAGTGAAAATCGGAAGGCGCCAAGTCTGGTGAGTAAGCCGCATGCGGAAGGATTTCTCAGCCAAACGTCGCAATCGTTTCCTTGACCGGTTTTGCTGTGTGTGGGGGTGCATTATCGTGAAGCACAATCACTTTATGTTGTCTTTGATCATATTCTGGTAGTTTTTCACGCAAAGCTTGATCCAAATCGATCATTTGTTGTCGGTAACGTTGTGTATTAACGGTTTCGCCAAGTTTCAGCAGTTCGTAATAGATCACTCCCTTCTGATCTCACCAAACACAAAGCATTGTCTTCCGTCCTTAGCGATTTGGTCTTGCAGTCGATGTCGCCGGTTCTCCTGGAGTTACCCATGATCTTTTACGCTTAGGATTCTCGAAATAGATCCACTTTTGGCCACCAATCACAATTCAATGGAGAAATGATTTCCTTTGGTACCTGGCGAGCAGAATTTCGGAAGTGGTTTTTCGGTCATCCTGCTGTCGTTCAGTCAATGCATGTGGAACCCATTTTCCCACCTTCTGAATCTTGCCCATGGTTTTTAAACGTATGGAAACTGTTTCTAGTGTCACATTTAATTGATCCGCGAGTTGTTGTTGCGTTTGAGCGTCATCCTCATCCAACAAAGCATGCAAATCGCTGTCTGCAAACTTTTTCGGTGGTTTTCCACGTTCTCCGTTTCTCACGTCAAAATCGCCACTTTTAAATTTTGTAAACCACGCATAGCACTGTGACTTACCAAGAGCATGATCACCGTAAGCTTCGACAAGCATGCGATGCGATTCTGCAGCAGTTTTCTTCAAACGGTAACAAAAAATCAATGCTGTCCGCACATCGTAGTTTGTAGGTACAAATTGCGCCATGTTCAACGCTATTCAACACTACACTATGACATGAAACTTGTCTGGTTGTGAGTTGCAAATCGTTATCAGCAGTCAAAACAAGCAAGTGGCGCCAAGGACACAGTTTTACGGTAACCACAGTGACAGCTAACGCCGTCTATGCACAAATTCCAGTTTCATATTTACACACCGGGTAATGTATTTTTATCCTTGCACGAAATTTCAATGCTGCTCCTACAAATTCAAGCCTAGAGAATTCAAACTTTCAGGGAAGAAAGCTCATAACCAATTCAAGAGTTCGATCAATGCCACTTTTTTATTTTCTTTATTGTTCATTGTTGCAAGAGCTTCAGGTTTTGATATTCACAACAACAATGAAGAAAAACGAAAAAAAAAAATCACGGATAGAACTCTTGAGTTGCTTATGAACTTTCTTCCTTGAAAGTTAGAACTTTCTCGGCTTGAGTTTGTTGAAGAAGCATTGACATTATGTTCAACGATAGAAATACATTAAACATATACGGAGGTAGTGCTGCCATCTTTTGGTGGAGATTGTTGCTTTACATTAACCTTAATCAAATATGCGAATCTTAAATGTCCTAAAAACGGTTAAAATGAGTTTAGAAACGTAAAAGAGACTAAACTGAATATTTCAGAAAAATAAAAGAAAAATTGGCATAACTTCGTGAAATTTCGTGCTATTGGAAAAATATGAACGAATTTGCATTTGCTGCAGTTTTCTTGTATCCGTTCGGCGTGAGCCAGAGTTGACTAAAGGTCTTCAATTTTTTTTTATTATTTTTTTTATTTATTTTTTTTTTTTAAGTTGCGCGTGTAGAAGTCTTGTAGAGTTTATGGTGATAGTCCTGTACCGGGAAGCTGGTAATTTGAATTTGAATTTTATTTTATTTTAAGGCCTTTGAAGCAACGTTAGCTCAGGCCATGAAAGCTTGTAATTGCGTGTCGTAGTACGTTGCCTGCGTTAACAAAGTAAAACTATTCATTTTAACACAGTTTAACAGTGAATGCGGTGTTAGAAAGAAATTTGTTTTGTGAGCCAACAGATTACGGTTTAAGATTTATTCTAAAAAAAACGAGTACAGTTCAGGTTTAATATTGAGAGGAGATTAATTGTGAGTGCTGCTCGAAGTTTTTGTTTTGTGTCGTAATTTTTAACTTAATATTGAGAAGATACTCTCCCAACCCGTCTGGTCAGCGTGGGAGCAGTAGACCAACTCCTCCCTTCGGGGAGAGGCCTCATCCAGTAGTGGATTGAATATGACTGTGATTTGTTGTTATTATTATTATTGACAAGATAGGAACTTTTAATATTGATTTTTATTTTTTCTTTGGTTTATGTTCAGTAAATCGTAAACATATCAAGGAAAATGTATTGAAATTTATGTGCTACTTATTTCATTTTAATGCAAATATTTGTCAGGTTAAGACATGTATGGTAAAAGGATAAAATAAAGTCTTTAAAATACGTGCCTAGTCATGATGGTGATCTTAATGAGTCCATACGAAATTATTTTTCCTCATTCTCAGCTGTACTGTGTGATTATGCAATTCTCTTGAACTAGATTTTCTGTCTCAGAGGACCACAACTGCAGATCTCGAGGACCGCCTGTGATCCTCGGATCATAGTTTGCGGAACTCTGTTGTAGAGTATTAATCAAGATCCGTGTTTAAATAGTAGCTTTAGTGACTCCTGTTTAAATGGTTATCGTTTCCGATAGGACAGATATATATGTAACATTGACACTGTCTTTGCATAAGACCCTAAACGTTCTCACAAAGGGATGCTCCTCTTATTCACGAAAACCTTGTTTATCCGGATTTGATAGAACCAACTCCGGCTAAACAAAATTCTGGATAAACTTCTTACAACTTTTTCATACTATAAGGACCTGGAAATAATAAAATGGTTTATTTTACAAAAAACAAAATTAAACATACCAAGCAAAGATTGTTGTTTTTTTTTTTTAATATGTATTGCAAAAATTTAACATTGGACAGTACATTATATTAATTACAATATTTCACTGTACATTCATTAAACGATCTACAAAAAGTATGCAGCAGATAAACATCCAGGTTCATTCAATTGTAAACATGGAAATTGACGAAAAATTACTTTTTTTTTACAAAAAAAAAAGCATTCCGGATAAATGAGGTTTTACTGTAATTGTATATCTATAAAAGCATAATTGGTAACACAGTAGAACCTCGATAACTCGAATCTGAAGGAAAAAAGACAAAATTCGGGTTATCCAATATTTCAACTTAGCAAGGTTCAAGTTTTCGAGAGTCATGACACGAAATTTCGAGATATAGAGGGCCGGAACTGAGTAACGTTTCTCGTCTGTAGTGAGAATCTTGCATTTTCGCTTTGCTATCATATGAAACACTTACCAACTTCATACCAACCAAGGTAATCGCTCGGTCTGAGGGAGCGTCTCCAAGGTCGCGGATTCGAATCCCGCCTGGGGGCATGATTGTTTGTGGATTTGAACAAGCATTGCACTCACGTAATAGAAACGGACCGATGTCTGAAATCGTGCTGATCACGATGCAGAAGACACTCCGACCGCACTAACCGTTGGCTAGTGTTCTACGAAAGAGAATACAAGGGCGATTGTCGTCAACGAAGAGGTTCGACTAAGATAGAACTCCGTAAACCTTGTTCTTAAATGAATAAAATTCAAGGTATCAAGAAATTCGAATTATTGAGGTTCTACTGTATACCAAAAACAACTGTTTTACACTTACCAGACGTTTCTTTCTTTCAGGATCCATGCCAGAAACAACTTCTTGAAACATGAATGCAAAATAGAATTGTGTGGTGTGGGTCTGACCATCAGACGGGAAACTTCAAAGAAACTTTGAACACTTTTGACATGGCATTTATATCTTTGGTTCTATTTATATAATGCATATAAATCATACTTTTTCTACGTCAGGTATTTCTTACGTAGATCTTGTACTCACTTAAAACAAATAAGTGTGTGTGTATATTTTGTATTGGTTTATATGTACATGTGTATTCATTGGTATTTTTTAAAATATTTTACATTTTTCTATCCTTGGAAAAAGAGATTTGTTCTTTTTTTAAAGTGTATCAGCAGGTTAAAGTATAAACTTGTAACTCCAGGATTATATATACCTCAAAAAATGCACACATATCCCCACGTATATATACAGGGTGTCCCTGAAATAATAGCACAAAATTCGGGAGGTGATAAATTAACATCAAAACAAGAAAAAACTTCCTTTGAAGAAATTTCGAGTCATGCTTAGTTGCGGAGCTATAGGCGCCCAAAGTTATGCCAGCATCGTCGCAAAAGACGTCATATCTCAGCCCATAATGACGTAAGCAGTGTTTGTGATTGAGGGAGTGCACGTAGACAGGTTTCCTAATTTTATTGTCAAGAAATAAATGGTTTAATAAAGCATGCCTAGAAATTCCTTTAATTAGCATTTGCTAATTATAAACATAACTTAAATAGATGTGTTGGGTACTACCAGGGATAGAATTGATAACCAACTCGTTACACGTATGAACTGTGAAGGGGAATAGGATCGAACGATAGTCATGCTATCTTACAGTAGAGATGTGTACTAAAACTTGTTCCAATTTTGATCGTTGTTTCCTGAACCAGGACACTTGTATTGAACCGCTGACAAAGAAGAGTCACTTCGGCGACCTTCGTTCCTATTCGGAGAGCACATCCAGCAACCAGCTCTTGAAAGTACCGGTTGTTCTTGAAGTTGCTAGAGCCACATTTACATTATTTGCAGTGTTCGATTTGTTATAAATTACGAAGGGGGGATTCTAAAACTAGTGGTAGTTGGTAAGTTTCATGAATATCGCCTGTTTGGGCAGAAATACGAAGATTGTATCCCTGGTTTGTATGATATTCGGAATCAACAACCGGGGATGAGATCCTCAGGCACCAGGGAATATTCCTGCCATCCCCCGCCATTCTCCCCGTCAAATCGAACCTTGATTATTTGTATTTACTGTATAATGTTCAGTACAATCACTAATATCAACACATGGTAAGACCTAGTGTGCTTCCTGTTGTCGAAATATTGTCAGAGATGAAAGAAAATTTGCCTTTATTTGTATTTCCCAAAGACAAAGATGGCACGGCTCTAAGTACATTATGAACGAATGTTGACTGGGTAGATTGTGCTGCCATCTTTTGAGGGTAGTAAACAAAAGCTGATGCATGTAATTTACATCGTGAACGCTAGGTGTCACAACTGTGCAATGATTGCTCCTAGTTCAAACTCGTACTCAACTTGGCACTCCTACATATTGCTCCATACTAGTACTACAATTGAGATTTGTTAAGCCGACACTATTTACGTCTTTATGTGTCGAGCTATGACGTCATTTATAATGATACCGCCCTACGTCTTTATGTGTCGAGCGATGACGTCATTTATAATGATACCGCCCTAACTTTGAGCGCTCCGAAACTACGCATGCCTTAAAACTTCTTCAAAGGAACTTTTACCTTGTGTTGATGTTAATAATCCCCTCCGGAAGTTTTGCGTCATCATTTCAAGGACATACTCTCAGAGTAAGACTTGTCCCTTATTGATAATGGTGACCTAAACATCGCTTTGTGAATACCGAACCTTATTTCCTTAATTACGCGCGAGGACACATTAGTAACATTCGCCGTTGTGGCAGCTATGAAATATTTTAGATGAAGTATAATGCAATTATAGCAGAAAGTTGTAAATAAAACTTCGGTCTATTCGTTGTGTATTTTTATATGATTAAAACAATACGATTGTTTTCGTGATCCTTTCTGATAACATCATCAGGGGATCTTCTGTGATGTTAATTCGTACGTTAAAGCGTTAGAGCATTGTTACAGTACCGGTATATTGTTACGTTTGATTGCTTGTTATTCTTTTCTCAACTTAAATCTTTCTATTATAACTTCGAAATTCTTTGTTGTCCTGCGCTGATTGTTATGCCTGTCGATATACCTCTTAACAGTACGTTCCACCTACACCTATCATTGTATAAACCCACTTCTTTGTTCATTTTTTCATCATTCAATTCAATTTCTACTGCTTCTAGAACTGTTCTCTGTTTTCGGGATGTAGGATTCACGTTACTTTAAAACCTGTTTTGTGTTTCTGGTCTATTGAGTGCTCTGCAACGATTGACTTTTCTAACATAACCGTTTTGAAGACGTCTAACATGTTCTTTCAGCCTCCATTGCACTGTACGGTCTATCTGTTCAATGTAAGAAGTGCCACATTCACTTGTTCTTTTGTACACCCCTGGTATTCTTAGATTAAGTGTGTTCTTCGGGGTTCTAAGCATCTGTTTTATTTTCTTATCTGAATTAAAATCCATTGTATATTATACCCTTTAAGTACTCTGCTTTATTTATTAAAACGTGGAACAGAAGAAAGTTGTCGGAAATTGTGTCTGTTATGATTTCATATGTGAGTGGCTCGGTGGTACAGCGCTCACTTCTAGTGCTTGAGGTCCTCAGTTCGATCTCTTTTCGTGCCATGTGGGCTTTGTGATGATCACCATGTGCGTGGGTTTTCTCAGGGTTCTCCCGTTTCCTCCCAGTTTGTTCATTCCATCAATCATCCCATCATTATTCATACGGCCTGAGTCATAGTTGCCTTAAAAATTAAATTCAAAATCCATATGTGAGTACCCAGTGGTCTCGTATAGTACTGTGAATCTCTTTGTGCAGCTATCTCAAGCACTTGTTATATATACTTTGTACTTCTAGGAAAGTTGTATTTCTCTCATGTTTTGAACTATGTTCTATTAATTATCTTACCGAGACAAGAGGCTACTAAATTTACTGATTACAATAGAATCCGAACCACTGTATTCCAAGGAGCTCCCACCGGAGTCGAACTCGCGTGACCCCCTCTCGTAAAGAAAACGCGAGTCGGTCCTAAGATTAGACTATACGACACATTTACGTTCTGATGTAACCTCAGTGATAAATTTGATTTTTTATACTTTGGACATCGATTAAAGTACATTGCCAACGAAATCTGCTTCAAACGAATTTTACATTTCTTTTATTTTTTGAGCTTTTGCCATCTTGTAACCTGAAGTATAGTTGAAGCATCTGCTAATTCGTTTTGTATCGTTGTGAGAAATGCTTCCTTTCAAGAACTGCAATTTTACTTAATTTAACTCTGTTACTTTCAGACTTCTTCCGTGGAGGAAAGTACACCACAACTAACAACATTGTTATGCCAAAGAGGCAGGCATGCAATCCCGTCGTGGTGGCTCAGTTGGTAGAGCGCTCACCTCTGATACTAGGGGTCGTCGGTTCGATCCCTGCTCATGCCGTATGAGCTTTTGTGGTGGACAAACACCGCATGTGTGTTTTTTTTTCGGGGTTCCCCGTTTTCTTCCAGTTTTTTCATTCCACCAATTCGTTCCATCATTATCCATTTGGCCTGAGCCAAAGTTGTCTTAATGGCTTTACAAATTAAATTCAAAATTCCAGAAACTTTGCACGTTTCTTCTCAGATGCATCGTTAACCACTCAATGTAGGCTTAATTAATATATTATTCTAGGTTTTGTTTAGAGCTTTTACGCACGTCAGCAATGCGGAAACCTTCAATTAACCTCTTCATTGGAACATTAACGTGTGGGTGGATGAGTCGATTTCTTTCTGAAGCAAGAATTCGAGTCATCGTAGAAAACAACCTCTACGTGAGCAGTTCCTACCAGTAGAAGAAGAATCTTCGTGGCGACTGAAGACAAAAATAGGGGGGGGGGGGGGGGGAAATGATGTCGTATCCTCGTAGCACGCTAGCTTGCACAAGAAGTCCTTCGAAGTTCTTGAAGCCTTAAAGTGAACTTATACTTCATTTTACGTCCTCTAGAGGAACGTTCCACAAGTCCTTTCAAATCATACTTTTTTTAATTCCCAACAACCACTTACATTTCTGCGCGACTCTCCGTAGAGATCAAACACCATCATGAAAACCAAGACCTGTTCTCTTTGCAGTTTCTCATCTCATCTATGGGTTCATGATGTTTTCGTTTTCTATTTGTTGTAGAAATTCTCTTGTTGCTTCACCGAGATAGTAGTTTGAGTAAGGCAGTTAACAACTGAAGAGAAAGCTATATGGGTCGTGGTGGCTCATTTGGTAGAGCGCTCACTCACCTCTGGCGCTAGGGTTCGTCGAATTGATCCCTGCTCATGCCATGTGGGCTTTGTGATGGACAGACACCGTGTGCTTGGGTTTTCTCGGGGTGCTCCCGTTTCCTCCCACTTTCTTCATTTCACCAATTCATCTCATCATCCATCCGGCCTTAGCCAAAACTACCTAAAGGAATTAAAAATTAAATTCAAAAGTTCAGAAAGTTATATATATATATATTACAATGCCAACAGTGCAATATAGTTTATCTGTCAGGGAACACATGCAGCCCTTCTAAGGAACAAAAACGTTTTAAGTTTGCAAAGCTTTTAATCAATTTCATAGGGATTTCCGTTTCCTTTATACATGATAATTGTCGAATGCAGTAGTTATGCCAACTTATACAACATCTCTTTAAAAATATTCCTCACAATTTGGCTTCTTCCTTTACTCTTCTTTTCGTGGGGAGGGCAGATCCTCAAACAGGAGAAGTTCTTTGAAGAGTTGCTAGACTAGTTTACAAGGTGTGTTTTTGGTAAGTCTTAGTGTTAATTTAGGGTATCTTGCCTTCACTTTCCGTCTCTGAAGGGGGTGTGAGTGTGGAAGAGAGAGAGAGAGAGTTTTTTACTCCCATACATCACGATGGGGAAAAGTTTTGCTGTGAAAATCTTGTTTGTAGTCGCTAGTGAAAGACATTGCAGGTTCCGCATGTATGTACAGGTAAAATTCATTTACAATAAACGTCATTATAATGAAATTTTCGTTACAACGAAATTTTTCGAAATCTCCGCCGAATTCTTGTACTCCAATACAATGTTCATTACAACGAATTTTCGTTATAACGATATAAAATCGCGGGTCGTGTAAAATTCATTATAACGGGATTTTACCTTTGGTAAACTTTATTTCGTATGGGTCATTTTTAGTACCTATTGACTTCGGCCCGTCACGTTCTAGTTAAAATCCACAAGCACAAACATCCATCCTCAGCAGGGATTCAAACCAAGGACCTTCGAGTCGCTTGCTTAGCGCTCTAACCCATATGGCTACCAGGTAGGCTGAGGATTTTACCTGTATGTGGCTTCAATGGTTACCGTACATGTGCTCTTAAGGTGGTTGCTGTAGGTTGTATTGTTAGGCTTTTTGTGTATTGGTTTGTTATTTTGTTTTGCCCTCGCTTTAATAATATGTCGTTTTCTTTTCTGCTTCTGAATGTTAGTAGCTTTTTATTATTTTGTTTTATTGTAAACTTTTTTTCTCCTCATTTCACTAGTTTATTGAAGGCTCCGTGAAAGTCCTCGATTTTTTTTTTCTTCAATCCAACTGCCATATCATCTGCACATACATGAGCATTTGTACATTCTTACTCTGCTCCACTTTTTTTTTTGCTAAGACTGCAGTTGTAACATTGAAAAGTAGTCAGCTTAACGGGTCTCCCTGCAGAATACTGTTAGCGTGGGGGTAATTACATTTAAACCGAATCTAATTATTAGGTACAGTTATCAAAGTTACAAGGTTGTCACTTTAAGCTGGGGTTATCATATATGCTCACATTGTGTGTTGTGCACTGACCTTTGTACATTCTCTTCTCTCTCTGTGTGTGTGTGTGGAGTGGAAATAGAGTTTATATACATTTTCCACCACATTTCAAGATTGTAGTGGTGTGACATCTATAATTATGGACAAGTTTTGGTAATGCTTGTATATTGTTATATTAATTCGAACTTTTCATTATTATTATTATGTTACGAATCTACGATTAGCAACATGCTGGGAGAAGTTGATAGTGATGTGAGGAGGCTAACAACATATCTGAAGTTTCAGCCTTAGAGTTCAATATTTTACCTCGCTGGGAACATGATGTATCAAGTAGTTACCACACTTATCATGCCTGTCATCATTCGGTTCACTGATAAATGAGCAACCTTGCCATGAGATTTTGCTTTTCGCTTGTTTCAAAGTTAATCTAGGCACAAATATAGCAAGCCACAAAAAATTCACATAAATATGAATAATATCCCATCATTGGATCGGAGAATTTTTAGTATGAAACCAATGTGATTGTTATGTTGTAATTGTTACGAAACTGAAATAATAATATATTTTGTACGCTCGGAGAACTGAAAGTGTAAATTCATACTTTACTCAGATGTAGCTTAGTCATTAGACAGGACTAAGCTACACGTAAGTAGAGCATTATTACGATATTGCCTAAACCAACAACCGCATATATTTTTTTAAATAATTCATTCGAACCCAAAACCCTTTTCTTTGTTCATTGAAATAAAATTTGTGGTGAAGGTATTGTTGTTGACTCGCTGATGAGAGAATGTTCACATATTGAGTTTTAAATTGGTATTTTTTTCCTTATAACTTGATCGCTTGTTAGGAAAAAGTTCTTTTTTTTACTGTGTTACAGCTTTTAGAATATTAGGGAGAAATGTACCGAAAGAAAAATCCAATACTATAACAAGCTATGTGTACATTTTGAAGAACACAATATAAATTACGTCTTGTATGTCATGTTGAAGTCACTGCATTACTTCCTAGTAGCAATCAACACTACACAGAAGTAAGTAATTTATATTATAGGTAGCCTCCTTTTCCATAAATATCAGTATTCGAAAAATGCAGTAGTTGTATATACAGGGTGCGGCATGAGTAAGTTAATATATTCACCTGTGTGATATGTTCATTGTGTTTGGTAAGAGACGCGATTAGCAGTGCATCAGAAACACCTAGTTAACTAGCTTGTTTTCTACATGAGAGAGACCCTCGGGGGCAATTACCTTTAAGGGTGGAAGCTATTCTGCGGGTTCTCATAGCCATTCTGAAATGCCCCTCGCATAAATCCGCCCATGGTGGTCTGGGAACTGCGCATATAAGGTACCGCCAGGTGTCATGAGCGAGCATCCTATTTCTGTGTTCAATGTTCCGTTGGAAAAACTACGGCGTGACCTTTCCAAACAACACCTCAAAAACTTCCCAATCTCTTGTCACCATCACTGGAATTTGTATCATTTATACAGGTTCGATTTGTTTCGCCGAGGCCTTTTCAACGACACCACAACCACCTTCCTAGCTGTAGTAGTTCCTGAGTTGAAAGTTGTCGTCAACAGAGGGCCAGAACGGGCGCATAAAACTAGTACGGTTAACTGACTTTATGCCGTATTCTGTATATGGAAATAATAGAGTAGAATCTGACAATTGGGCTATGGTTGTCCGACTACCTTGACCTTTACAATGTTAGTGTAACAGTGTGTCACAACGAAAGACTTAGTGAAAAGCACTAGTAGGCATTTGTTGTAATCGTTTTCTTTTTTTTAATAGAATTATTTTATTAATGAGAGAAATGATGACAGAGTTAGGAGATCAGTTGAAAAATAAGATGATCTGGGAAATCAGGAGCTTTGGCAATACGGATCGTGCAAGCTATGTATACGTGTCTTCATACTGAGAAACGAACAAAGGAAGTATGACGTCACAGAATGTGTAGTTGGAAATCACTTATGTAGCGGTACAGATAGATGACATTTAAAGCTATTGTAACATTAACATGACATCGAAGGAAATGTGTGTAGGCATAAACGCGAAAGGAGTTATTTAAAGAAAACTTCATCCTTTTGTAATGTTTATCCTGTGAGCGACTTCTTCTGTTTTGTGGTGTTAAATAATGAATTTTTGTTAGTCAATAAACCGCAATGGTGCTCCGTAGTCTATATTTCTCTCTCTCTCTCTCTGTGTATTTACTAAACGTGTTAGCACTGTGAAGTTAGGGCCGTTAGACTCTCTCGTAGAGTACACTAATATTAATTCCTAATTACAGATTGTAATTATAATAATTATATAATCCGCGATATTTATTGTGCATTCAAATGCTCAGTACTATTCTTGAATTCCAATATTAATCTTGACATTAGCTGCTAGCATAGGTGTTCAGCCTCATGAGGGTGGGCCTCACACAGAGTGAGAGCAGAGTTGCAACGTGAGGGTGAGGGCAAAGTTGCAACGTGAGGACTAGGGGATGTGAGAGTGAGAGCAAAGTTGCAACGTGAGTGTGAGGACAGAATTGGAACGTGAGGGTGAAGAAGGGATGTAACGTGAGGGTGAGGGCAGAGTTGCAACGTGAGGGCGAGGTGGTGTGAGGGTGAAGAAAGAATGTAACGTGAGGGTAAAAACAAAGTTGCAACGTGAGGGTGAAGTTGTGTGAGGATTAGGGCAAAGTTGCAACGTGAGTGTGTGAGGGTCAGGTCCGCCCTCATGAGGACCACTGCTGTTACCGCCCATACAATTCATTTTATCTTTTATCATGAGGACCACCCTTGGTAACCAGTATGGTTACAAGTATTATTCCAAAAATAAAGTGACTCAAAAATATTATTTGTGTTGTGTATGAAGTACAATACACATTCCTAAAAGACCGATAGTCCTAGCCATTAGCGTTCAACATTATGAAGGTGACCCTCTTGAGGACGTACCTCACCCTCACCGCTTAAAGGTTAGGCAAAGTTGGTGAGTGAGAGTGAGGGTAAGGACGAAATTGAAACGTGAGAGTGATGTTTGACCAAAATGAACACCTTTGGCTGCTAATGTTTTTGTTTTGATTGCCGCTGATGAAGGAAAGCTATTGGTAGCAAGAATAGTCCGTCTCTGCCATTATTAAGTGTAATATACCCCATTTCCGTATTATTAGGTCTTAATCCTTTTAAATAAATGGATCACTGGAACTTATAAATAATGATCGTCTGAAAATGTTACAGGCACTGTACCCACTTTTATCAATGTAGTTTTCCACAGATGTTAGTAATATCCACTTGTTTGAATGTGCCTTAATAACCCGATTCGTAATGTCTGCAGTGACAATATAATGTAACGAAATTACGTAAAAAGAAAATTGTTATAAACGGATACGCTTAACTTGTTGCATTTGTTGTAAATATTGTATCCTCTGTGTGATGTATGCATGTAAAGTGTCCTCTTGGGTTGATTCCAGATATTTGTTTTCAAGGTTCTCTAAAAACCGTTATATTTTGACAAAATAGATGATTATTATATACTGTGTGTGTTTCAAGCACTTGTAGAAAAAGTAGTCGAATGATGGAAAATTAATATCCAGACTCTGATTTACAATTCGAACTATTGAACTGACATTAACAAAAACCAATAACCACTGGCGTAACAGGCCGATAGGCCCTGAGCCTGCCCCAACGCCATCTGTCCGCGTTTGGTGGAACGGCGTCCACCTGAGTGACGGCTGTGTGGTCAGCACTGCGCGCACCTAGCCACGAACAGGCGTATCAGGGGCTTTCTAGACCGAATTAACTGACATTACTGCAGTGTATGTCGGATCTGTTGAACACATTTTAGAAGCAATTTTGGGACTGTAATTTTTTTTAATTCATGGTATGATACTACAATGTAACACAAATCTTCTTAGCACAACATTATTTGTAAATAAAGATTCTTATCTCTGTTATATATATATATATTATGTTCATTGTTGAAATCGCTTGATTTTTATAGTGAATACTTAATACGATAAACGATCAAAAATTATGCAAGACAGAGAGACCTTTAAATAGATAAGAACTTTTCTGAAACTGTGAGCTCCTTAGAACTCTCTGAAAGTATGAGTTTTCTAGGCCTAAAAGTGTGAGTTCTAGGACTAAAATTGTGAGTTCTCTAGATCTAAAAGTATGAGTTCTGTAGGACTATGAAAGTGTGAGTTCTGTAGGACTGAAAGTGTGAGTTCTGTAGGACTCTGAAAGTGTGAGTTCTCTAGATGTAAAAGTGTGAGTTCGTTAGGACTCTGAAAGTATGAGTTCTCTAGGTCTAAAGGTGTGAGTTCTCTAGATCAAAAAGTATGAGTTCTCTAGATCTAAAAGTATGAGTTCTGTAGGACTCTGAAAGTGTGAGTTCTGTAGGACTCTGAAAGTATGAGTTCTTTAGGTCTAAAAGTGTGAGTTCTCTAGATCTAAAAGTGTGAGTTCTTTAGGACTCGGAAAATAAGAGTTCTCTAGGACTCACTGTAAATATCAGTTCTGTAGGAAATCGTTGGGTGGTTTAAAGGTTAAAACACACAAAAAAGTTTCAAATAAGAGTGTGCTCAGCTCTTGTATTTGTATTTTTGTTGTTTTTTTCAGATCACGAAGCAATATTATCTTTGTACTTTGCGTATGTTACAAAAACATCTTTATAACAGTTTCTGCGTTTAGTGTAATATACCAGTTGATTAATCGAATTGTTATGAACGTTCTTAACAAGCTGTTTCTAAAGGCCTATGATTTTTTTTTAGCAAAGAGGGCTCGGAACCATTGCGTTCAGTGAGCCCCCCCCCCCCCCATTCCCCATTCAGTGACTTAAACCTGTGACAACGCTTTAATGTACCAGAGGTATCTATGAGATATTCGAAAAAATTGTTACGGAGATGCGCTTAGTATAAAATACACATGCAATGTGTACAGTTTGATTCTTAAAAAAAATGTCTGACAATATTTTCTGCTCCAAAAAGTTGAAGAATTTAGTAATACTGAAGCAAACTAGTATAAATCTTAGTTTATTCCTTACTAGCTACTATTATTATTGTAACATATATGTTTGTTTCAGTGATTTCTTAATCAAATATGCGTATCCTATAGGTCTTAAAAAACGACTAAAATGAGCTAAGAACCTAAAAGGAGCTAAATTAAACTTTTAGGAAAAAAGAAGTTGGCATTAATACATCAAACTCCTACTGTTAATAGGAGAAACGTGCATGAATGTGCATTTGTTTTCAATTTTCTTTCACTCGTTACTGTTTTCTTGGTTTCGTTGGACGTGTTGCAGAGATTACAGTAGACATGTACCGAGAATCTGGTAATTGCGTGGTATAGTACATTGTTTGCGTTAACGAAGTAAAACTATCCATTTGAATGCAGCTTTAAAAAGAAATTTAATTGTTGCTGTGATCCAACATATTACGGTTTAAAATTTAATGTTAGAAAAAAAAGCAGTGTAGTTCATGTTTAGTAGTGTTACACGCAACTAAGTTACGTGATGGAGGCGTCGGGTTTCGCCACTAAGTTACAGTAGAAAGAGGAGCTTATTTGTGAATGTTGCTCCAAATTTATGTTTGGTATGGTAATCTTAAACTAATTATTGAGAAAATAGAAACTTTGAATATTGGTGTCTCTTTGAAATGTATTTGCTACTTTCATTGTAATACGAATATTTGTCAATTTAATACATGTATGGTAGAAACAAAATAAAATTCTAAAATGGGCTAAACCAACTATTTATAAAGCCTAAAATGGTGTTTATAAAGTCCGGATCCTAATGATGTGACTCCGCTTGTACAAAAGCACGAAAGATAAGATTTAAATGGGATCGTTCATGACATATGAAGAAAAAAGTATTGATGTAAAGCGGTCGGTTTACATTTTGTATGCAAAATTGTTTTAAAAAGTACTAAAATTTCATTTGTGAAAAATCTATCACAAAATCTTTTGACTTCGTCGGCATATTTGTTATGTAAAAAATGTAAAATCGAACAAAAACCTTTATTTTGCAAACTAGAGACATTTGGATAGTCATCCATCCTTTATTAGTTAACACGTACGTAAGAGTAAGGAAGTTTTATGCTGGTAATTGGCAATCTGACTCGTGTAGGCGATTTTTTTTTTATTATTACTATTTTATTAACAAGCGCTTTCTGTGGCTAGTCATTTGATTCTATGTGATAAATAATTTTAAAAAGTGATCATTGTTAAGCTTTGAAGTAACGTGTGTTGAAACGAATTGTTGATAATTTTTTCTCCATCTGGGAGTGTGTCTTTGCGAGCACGAGCCTACGTCTCTTTGACAGCAATTTTACTAGTCGTTATTGTAAATGGATGTTAAGATCTATTTATGTTTTGGAATCGAAGAAATAATAAATGGCGATGTATTGCTCAATGTCACTAAAAGTTTCCTGTACCTGTTATCAGTGTAGTGTGTCGTGGTGTTCTTTGATGAATTCTTGGCATAAATAAGCGCACGATGTGTGTCATTACTTCCTTGACTTGCTGCTATTGTACGCGTGTACATGACTTCTTTCGTTAATGTATTCTAGGGCAAACGTATTTGCATCGAAGTGATGTTGGTTGCACTGTTTTAATGTGTAAAATGTTGCCTCTATGTACGGTTGCATCTGCTTTGCGATTGTGCTAAAATTTACTGTATGCCAATGTGAAATGATAACCATTGTAAAACTATGGGACCGAACAAATAAAGCCTTTGTCTTTATTATTATATCTGTGTGTTCTCTGTTCATAAAATACTGTTTTATTGCACGGAAATATGTCATGCTCTGTTGTTTAAGAGGCCTTACGAGTAACACCCCCCATTTTTTATAGATTTTTTAAAATACCGGGAACATTTTCAAAAGCTAATGAGTATTTTCATCCACCACCAAATGACTTATTCAGATTTTAAAACTATCTTATTTAGCCGAAATATTTTAAATCCCGTAAAGTATGACGTAATAATCCAGGTGTTTAAATTTTTCATGAAAAACGAACACATTGAATTTGAAGGTTGGGTCATCCGTTAGGTACTCATAAAACATTAGTGGGGCTTTCCAAAATATTATTTATTGTTGCTCGTCATTTGTTCTTTATTTTTAAATATCTTTTAAAATGGGCTGGGAATACTGAGGCGTCTTAAATATTTTGGTTTCATGTGTAAAGACTCTTCTTCAATTTCCTAATAATTAGAAAAAGAAGGAAAGAAAGAAAAGTCGTACCTGCACACGTTTTATTTTACTCGATCCAATCAAGTTTTATCAGATGTGTTGAAAGTCATAGCAAAAATTTACATCGAAAGTAAAGTCACAGGAGGAGTAAAACAAGGCCGTGTGACGATGGCTCGTCTTTTTATCCGTGGCTTCCTCTGTCGCTTGACCTAACTCCCTATCGCCCCTTGTAATTTTTAATAGGGCTTTCGACAAGGATCGTTGTACAGTTAAGGACAAAAGCCTATAACTTTTCACATTGAAAAAATAATTAAAGTAGGCTGTTACGGCTTATACACTTGACTTTATTATAATAACAGAAAGCATGTTTTTTTTTATTTTTTTTTTTAAGTGAGAGATACTTTAAAATTGCCGAGATATGCATAAGAGCATGACGTACTTTTGTGAAAAACATTGTCCTCAGATTTAGCTAAATAAGTGTAATATTTGACAATCGATATGACCACCTCGCTGGTCTAGTGGTTACCGTCGCTGATTTCTGATGGTAGGGTCCTGGTTCGATTCCCGGCTCTGCAAAGATTTTTTTTTTTTTTTCCAAAGGGAGAGGGTCTGGAACGGTGCCCACCCAGCATCGTGATGCAATTGGGGAGCTGCTGTGAAGAAGTGACAGTGTTTAACACAGTTGAGTGCTTCGGTTCTCCTCTCCCAACACGTCTGGTCAGCGTAGTATATATCAGTTTTTGTGGACAAAAAGTTTTAAGCCCAAAAATCTCACCAAGTTGTATAGTTCCCTCGTTTTATCTCGGAGAGGGATATTTTTGTAACCCACTGCGAATTATTAATCCTAATTTGAGTTTTCGTTCATAAATGTTACGCACAGGAATCTCTGCAAATTTCGGAAATATTTTATAAACATATGCTTCGAAACTTTTGTCCAAAGACTAAAGGATTTATTACATCTCCGACAAAGAATTGTGAAAGCAGCTATCGGGCATGGCATCTTGTAACGTGTATGTTACGAACTGTATTATAGGATTGACGTCTTTCGCACGGCCAGGGAATGGACATACCGACCACTGTATAAGGCTGAACACACACTTGAAGAGTTTCTGTACCTGTTGTTGTATTTCTTTCTGCTGTCTCTCTTTGTTTGTGAGGGACTGATCTTGTACAAAAAAATGAATGTTAAATGATGTTGTTCCTTTGCTTTCCTACCATGAATGCCAGAAAGTGAGCCATGCATTTACACGTTAAAAGGCAAACAAATTAACTAAATACAAAAGTAAACCAAAGCTGCTCAAGGGTAGGTACCGAGTGGCCGTAGCTCAGCGGCTTACCATTCGGGAGCTCGTGTTCAGTCCCAGCAACCAACCATCCTGACCGCGGTTTTTTCCTCGGTCAGGCAAATGTCGGTATGGTACCTTCAACTTAGGCCCTGGCCAACATCTTTTCCCTATCCCGACCTGAGCCTTAGACGCCTGAAGGCCATAAATAATTTCAATTCAAGGGTAGGTACCACGAAACAGGACACAATAAGAGATCCAGCTCTCGTAGCCTAGTGATTGTGGTCTGAAATTCAGATCGGCACTGGGAAAGCACGTGGGTTCGAGTCCTATAGGCGAATGTCGATAGAGTACTTAGACAAATGTCCTAGACGCTACGTTTTCCTTCCCAGCCCAGATGAGTGCTCACCGAACGACGTCATTCCTCATTTATGAGGGGCATAACTACCTGTCGTGTCCGTTAATGTATAAGGCAACCAATACAATCCTATCAGATTTTCACCTACGAAGAGAAACGCGATAACATGAAGTACACTGAAGTGTAAATTGTCATGAGATAGTGGAAGGGAACTAGTTGACGGCGCGGTAACATCGCAGCAAACCGGTTGAACAGCGCGAAGCAGTTGCAGTGTGGTCAGTTGGACCCTTGTGAGTGCAGTGAAACGTCGTTTACTGTGGTGATAGCAACCCGACGGGAATTATCGGCGTTCGAGCGCAGGATGGTAGATGGTGCTAGACGATAGCAGGGACTGGGGCATGCAATTTCGGAAGTCGTTCGGACTCTACTCGCTCCACAGTGTCAAGGGTGGACCGTAAGTACCGCATAGGAGGCATCACGACCCAGGGACAACGCAGTGGCCGCCCACGGGTGCTCAATTTTGTTCCATGGGGTATCGTAGTCGAAGCCCGACACACATGCTGCTACTAATTGCTGCTCATCGGCAATGTCGACTCACATGGGCTCGGAAACACGTGAATTGGGCCTTAGAGGACTGGCAACGTGTAGCGTGGTCAGATGACTCACATTTCCAATTGGTACGCGCGGATGGTAGGGTCCGTGTATGGCGCAGACCCCATGAGGCCATGGGCCCAAGTTGTCAGCACAGCAAGGTACTGTGAAAGCTGGTGGTGGCTCCGTCATGGTGTTGGGCGTTTTTAACTAGCATGGTTTGGGTCCGCTTGAACCGGAGATTGACCGGTCAGCGCTATGTTCAGGTGCTTGGTGAACATCTTCAGCCCTTTATGGACTTCTTGCACCCTGTGAACAATGGGATTTTCCAGGATGACAGTGCGCCCTGTCACCGGGACACAATTATGCACTTCAGTTTCAGGATGCGCCGGTTTGAGGAAAATTCTGGCACTTCCAACGCATGATTTGACCCCCTAGATCGCCGGACATCAACCCTGTCGAGCACATGGGGGCTATCATCGAACGAGTTATTTGTTCCCAGGATCCTCCTCCACCTGTAACAACCACCGAATTGTGAACAGCAATCGAGACTGCATGGCTGCACATCCCTCCAACGGACTAACCGTGTTCGAGGTGGTGCCACACGCTATTAAGTAGGTATCCCATGACTTTCGGCACTTCAGGATCAGATGCACTGAAAAATCTGAAATAGTCCTCATCAGCAGTGAGCTGTCTCCAAGCTTGGGCAAACTATGGATTCTACGGTAGTAGAACTCAGCAGAACTGAGACAAAGATTCCAGCCCAGTGTGTGTATCCCCTCATTAAAGGTTCCTAACAAATGGTAATCCGAAAGTGGAATGACAGGGAATGCATTAAAGGTTCCCAACCAAGTCGGATAATATTGTCACGGCTGATCTCAGAAAATATGTGGCTTTGTGTTGTCCTATAACCTCTGCGATTGACAAGCGTTGACTCCACAGATTTCATGGAAACGTTCCAATTGCTGAGAGTTCACAGTTGCATTGTTTGTCAGGCCAGATGGCAGCAGTTTGCGATGCACGATACCCCGAGCAGTCCATCAAACACATTTGTTGATACAGTGGTTGTTTTGGAAGGGGTTCGTGTAGTGCCAACCAATAATGACCGCGCCATGGAGTATAATAAATAACCGACTTCTCATCACAGGTCAGCACTCTGTCCTTCCCTTGACGAGACAGCGAAGAAAGAGTCATTTGCTCCGACCTGAGTCAAAGTTGCCGAAATGGCTTAAATAAAATTCAGATTCAAAAACAGGCATTCGTTCGTGTTGCTTTCTGAGCTGCAATGAACTTGTGTTGAACACCTCGTCTCACTTCGTACCGTTTCCGAAGCTGATCGAGATTTTATCCAATGCAATTGAATGTTTCACGTGCTAGATAATTATTGTCCTCAAGAGCCGTCGTTGTCTATGACTTGTGAACGTCCTGTACGTGTTGCGTTGTCGAGGGATCCATTTCCGTCCTTAAATGTATTGAACTATCCTTGTACTGTCCGCTCATTTACCCATCAATGCCAAATGCCTGAGATATTTTTCTTCCCGCTGCACTAGTGTTCGTTTCCATGTTTGACCTGTTATCACTGACATCCCCATTTTAACTGTGGTGAATGGATGAGTTGTTATTAACGCCTTAAACGTGCTGGTGAGCTTCTCAGGACGGAACCTACAGTTTTTGGTCCGCATACCACATGCACTGAAAGCGAGCGCGCTAACCTCTCGGCCACCCCGACGTCTTAACTGTGGTGATCACTACGAACCGGCTACAAGAGGAAATACTAACACGTTACCTTGCTCTTATTTGTTTCAGCTCTGAACGAACGGTGTGGGTAGTGCGTTGAGTTCGACAACGTGAAAATCCGATATACTTTATTGATTGCTTTATAAATTAAATCAAATTAAAAGACTATTTTCCTTGAAATAGTTACATTCTATGTGCCACTACCTTTTCTTGTCTAGGATTATGACTCTAGACAGGTTCTATGAATCAGTGGTTTGATCACCTAAATCATCATACAATACTTATCGGGGTAAAAGAGTTACTTGACACTACTAACTTGTAATTCTAACTCTAGAGCCTGCTCATAAATCACCAAATTATTAATAATACTGTTTCACAAAAATGAATTTGATCAAATTTAAATCTACGTGGCGGCGACCAAATTGTCAACGTACCTCCAACTTGGCACTACATCCTCGCTGTTACCGAATCGTACAACAATACAACGATTGTAATCACTACACGTGTCACCAATTCAATTATTGTGTTCATTATGAATTTGATCCAGTTTAAATCTATTCTAACAACCAGCAAAAATGACCATCGTGGGAAAACTAATGCGAAGGATTTACATAAAATGGCTCCGTTGCATGTTGTAGAGATGTACCCATCCGTCGTCCAGAACTTGGCGGCCGCGTGTGTCTTACATAAGCTATAATAGTAAGTGTTTCTGACCCTATATCAAATTAGATTATGAAACTCTTTCAAATATATCTAAATTCAAAATGCTTTTATAAAATGCATTGAATGAGATTTAACTAGCACACATCAAATGAATTAAAAATCCACGATATTTCGTAAAGTTCACTGGACTTTGTCAGTTAGCTGTATTGTTTATTTTTTTTACAACGCAAGATCATTGAATTTTTTTTTTTTTTTTTTTTGCTGTTTTTTAGCTGGTTTTTTTCTTTTATTTTCTGTTTTACGAGATGGTGACACGTAATGTGATAGAAATAATGATTACATTATAATAACACACACACACACACAAAATGCCGAAGTTGTTTCAGACTTATTCTCTTCTCTGGGTGCTCTTAATTCTCGTTGAGTTCGTCGATTAGTGGTTAACGTTTTCGCTTTTGGCGCGAGCGTCCAGGTTTCGATTTTCATTTGGAGTTCATAGGTGTTCGATGGTGGCCTAATATCGTGAGGGCAACTCCAGTCTCGGAAACCAGGAATCTGGAGATGGGAGTCTTTGCACTGACCAGACAATACCTAATTGAATTGAACGCAAGTAATCTGGTAGGCCAAGGCTTGACTTGGACTTTGGGCCACGAAATGTATATTATTCATTATTATTATTAGTCTGAATCAACTTCAGGGTTTTTTCCTATTTACAAGCGACGTCAAAGAAGAAGGATGAGGAAGGGAAAAGGAATGAGAACAAAAAATTCATGCCCCGTTTAAAGATCCCCGCTGTGAGAGGAGAACCTGTCAGGATGGTCCACTCCTGGGCGCGAACCCAAGACGTTCCGAATTCGCAGCAATTGTCTGATAAGTTGAAGTAAAACCCCATCAAATTTGGGAACTACAGATCTCCCTCTACTTTCGTTGATGTTTTTTGGCACCAATTACCATAGATGTCTCAGACGAAGGAGTGTGTCCGTGACGGTCATGAGAACAGATCACCCTATATCGTTGCCACAGTTACGAATTAGTTTTTAATTTCGTTTTCAACGAGCAAAAGTCCATAACATTAACAACGGAGCGGCACGCATGGATTTATAAATGGACCCGGGAACAAGGCGGTAAGTTTTGGGAACATATTAATTACCCAGGCACTGGTTATGGAAGATGAGCACTGGTTGGAGATTACATGACAGAACAACAGAGCAGGCGACAAAATACCGTTGGTCATAACAGAGTGTACCACAAAAGCGCCACTGTCAAAGCTGCTAAACAGAATTGCGTATGTCAAATTAGTGCCGCTTGAAAAAAGCTGATCGAGATTCTGCGTGTCCTTCCGTTCATTCATCTAGACCCAGTTTAAACGCGTATCATCCAGATCTCAGGAGTGGGTCCGGATATACGGGGATGAACAATTTTTAACTTAGAAACTACTAGGGCTGTGAAGGTGTCGTTGAAAAGGTCTCGCCGAGACGAGTTCAAATCCAGATGACAGGGTCGGGTTTCGAGAATGTGGGAGGGCAATTTTGAACAAAGACTACTAGGATTGTGAATGTATTTGAGGTGTTGTTGAAAAGGTCTCGACGAAATGAGTTAAAACCCGTATAGACCACCAGATCATAAGGCGGGGAACAGTTTTCAACTCATGAACTGCTAGGGCTATAAAGGAAGAAAATACAGTGAAACGTCTCTATAACGGAGACCATCAGGACCGAAAAATGTGTCGGCCTTAGAGAGGTTTTGAATAGGGAGTCAGTACTCAATATACAGTACTATAGATAAGACTATAAGTTCAGGTAAATTGTACATCAGAATGTTCTTCATTACCAACGGTCTGCACTTTAATTAAAAGCTCTGCATTTCCCCTTTCGGAAGGTCCTGGGATCGATCCCGTTTGTGGACCATATTGAGGTTTCTACAGAGGTTTTCCTCAGCCGCACCAGACTAATGCCAGGATGGTGAGACATTCAAAATTAGGCCCTGACCAACTTTCTTCACACATCATGTTCTCAAACCTGCGCTAAAGTGGCACAAATAAAATTCAAATTCAATTCACGTGTCAGAAATTTATAACTAACTTTGTTCCCGTTTTGACAGGAATTTATAATTAATTTTGTGTCTGTGTCTGTAATAGAGGGTGTCCGTATTTAAGGAATTAATGTTATCGCATTTTCGTTACGTATTAAAAGTATCGTCCGTTATGTAGGTGTGTCCGTTAACAGAGGTTTCACTGTATTGTCTTCATTGTTATTACCGTAGCCTTTCACTTATAATGGGGGGCCAACATTTACTATGTCCAGGGTGCCTTGAACTCCAAATCCTGCAGCGACACCGACGAATTTCCTGTAGTTTGTTTGACAAACAATGACATTGTTCTTCTCTCTCTGCCTCACGAGCTACTTAGCTTTCTCGTCTTTTTTCTTTTTTACAGTAAGTATATAACGATACTAGCGACACCGCCAGGGTTTTACTTTGAGTTGTCGGACTGTAGAGCTCAACTAACTGAGCCAGGGCCGTTTCGCTCGTGTACTTTTGTTTACATTTTGTATTCTTAAAAGTTTCACTGAAATATAAATAAAATTAATACATATAAAATATAAATAAGGAGAACTCGCAATAAACAATGTAAATGTGCTCTTTTATTTATAATTTGTCAGAGAATCAGTTATACTCCCTTATCTCTTCTCTTTGTTTCTGAACCACGCATCGTGTTCATTATTGTCTTACAACGCATTGTCAACAAATAACAATAAGTTATCTCTATATAATATAAGTCGATGTATACATCACAACATAATACAAACAAACCATTTTACAACAGCGATCCATTAGAAAATTTAGTTCAATTACAGATAAAAAAAAAATTACAAGTATTTTTGTTATTAACTTATTATTGCACCTCCAAATTGCAAACCTCTCAAAAGTACCTTTCCCCAGATGTGAAATTATAACTTTTTTTAAAAAACGTGTGCCGTTTACGTTTTCAATTTTTTTAAAGAAAAAAAAAATAAATGTCTTACTACCCATATAAACAATAGTAATAATATATTTTGTCTCTACGTAGTATATAATTAATTCCACAGGAACAGATATACAATTAAAAAGTTAATTAATTTTTTCACTATTTACATCAACAATATTGTAGAACGTGGTTCTCATTGTAAAATATATATATAATATTATGCTACTGTTTCTATTACTACCATTTTTTTTATATATACACAATTACATCAGAGTTTTTAAATTGATTTACATTTAATTTATGTTCTTAAAAAAAACTAACAGTAATAGGAAATGAGCATTAGGCATATAAAAAAGTAATTTCATTTGAAAGTTTACATTTGAGCAAAATTGTCAGCTAAAAAAGTAGCTTAAGTACAAAAAAAAAAAAACCTATTTTATGCATTCCTCTTGTTCATTCTTGAGACATTTAGAAACAAAACTATTAATGATTCTATTTGGCAGAATAGGTAACGAAACTGTATATTATTCAAAGAACGTACTTTCGTATTTAAAGAGGAAAAAATTCTCAGGGTATGTAGCAGAATTCTTTAAGGTCTGTTCGGCCGGGTGCACTCGCGTGATCAAAAAAAAACTGAATTATCTCTATTTTCCTTTTGTTCGTGGAGTTTGAAATTGTATAACACAGTGCGGTTATATATATCTTACTTTTACTCTTCAATAAGTATAAACAATGAATATTTGTTACAAATGAAGTGAATTGTAAATGTTTTAGGATTATATTCTTTATAAATGTTTCACTACATATGTCAGAAAATAGAGTTCCGATCACGGCATTCTGATTTGCTTGCACGAAATGTATGTTTTCACATCACCCAGTCGGCCAAACCTATTGAAACTTCTGTTCTGAAACGCGACTTTAATTGTAGGTCTCTCTCAACACTCCACATGTCTTTAATCGCAGAAGCTATAACACATCTAGAAAATAACTCTGCTTATCTCATTACAGCGTTTCTATGTTTCACAAGATTCGGAGGGGAACGAAATAGAAAGAACCTTGTACTTTTACTATATTCTTGTATTTTCCCTCCCTCTGAAACAAGGAACAACATTTTCTGTTCACTATACTTGGTAAGTTATGGTATCGTGCTTCAATCATTAAATTCTTTCCATAATGAGAGACCTACATTACATGAAGTCTACGTCACTCGTCTTTGGTTCTTGTAAGCATTTTTAATAATCATAAGAAAATATCAAACATTGCACGAGGAAATACGTTTATCATTATAAAAAAAATTAACTAAAATAGAAAATGCATATTTTTTTATCTATTATATTATTTATATACTACATCAATAACATGAAAACAGATTTTAAAAAATTTCAACGGGTCATAAGAAACTAAATTACTGCATACAAAACTATAGTTTATGTATAAAAGATATTTTAACATATAGTTTCAGGTTTATTGTCTTTGTCGTTTAAGTACGAGAAGAGTCGGAACTTTTTTCGATACAGTTATGATTCGTTAGTTGTTGAATTTATTACAATATGTAACATTATTTTCTCTATACTACTTTCTGTATTGAGAAAGGAAACATGACAATAATTTACTTGTCTAATGATTGTTTATGTAATCAATTCATCGTAAACCTAAACGCGTAGCTTTGTTAAGGATGTACAGTACTCTTTCCTCTATGTATAAAACCCAATTAAGTGACGCAGAAGGATACAATTTACTATCTACAGTTGTGCTTGTGGTCAAATTAATAGTATGTGTTATTCAGGGGCGTATCCTGTGGAGTATCTAGGCTACCCCCACAGCCTAAGCTTGTAAACAAATATTTCGATCTTCACGAGTAATATTAATTTACATGAAAGGGAGGAAAGAAGACCTATCATCATCAATACTATGTGTGACCCTCTTCTACTTCTTACTTTGGCTAGTGGTAGTCCAAGCTATGAATCCAGAATACGCCACTGGTGCGTAAGCTAACCTTATCTATCGCAATGAAGGAGACTTAGAAATCTACACCGTTCATGTTAACATCGATTTAGCGAATTATTTTTATATATCCCGATCGACTCTCTTCACTACTTATTATACTACAACTATATATATATATATTTTTAAATCCATTGCATTTTTATCTTTGAACAATACACTTAAGTGTAGACTTTGCTCTCAATAGATATAAACAAAAATTTGATATCTATTTTTTTTTTAATTTAGCACCCAATTTTAGAGATTAATGTATTAAATGTAAACTTAGAAGATAACAACTCCAATAAATGTAGCGATAATGTTTAACTAACTTTCAAGAAACTGAGAAATATACGAAGATGTCGATCAAATAACATCAATGAGCAGTCGAATTAGTTTCGGCACTGTTTCTACATTCTAATTCCCTCATAGGGTTAGGTTAACATTTACCTAAACCCTATATTTTTTTTGGTATCCGTTCCTAACTGCTCCTTTCATAAGAAAGTAAAAATTGAACTGAACTACCTAACCTGATCAAGTTCCTATTGTAATCCTTATATTACGAAGATACTTAACAGAATTTTAGTATTAATAATATGTTTTTGTATAGAACCATTTATAAATCTTTACTTTAATCATACGATTGAATCGTTCACCTTCGTTCTTTACTTCAATCATACGAACGAATTTAAATTAACTGAAAGTTAAAAATAAAAGTTCTTTAAATTATTTGCGTGTACTAAAGTGCACAGACCCATTGCTCTTATTTAAAAATTCAACGTAATAGTAAAAACTAATAATAATAATAATAATAAAAGACAAATTACATTCATTCAAAAACAAAAGACACTCACACGGACCACAAACAATATCAGTGTATGTTGGTAAAATAAATATTGCTATAAATAACATATGTAATTAATGTCGACCACACGTACTGGCATGCAAGATTACGTTTTATATAATCTCGCCCATTTTGTTTTTCTTAAAAACGCCATTTTTTTTTTATTGTTAACTCACTCGATTACTTTCCAAACACACTTACGCTCTCTCACTGTTCATATGTCTTTTTTTTTTAAAGAAGTTTTTTTTATTAATGTTCTTACACATTGCACAGTTTATTGCACCATAGCAAAATAAAACATTACCACTGTCTCAAATGTCTTCATTCTGTAGTAATGCTTGAGAATTACTCAATATAAATCGTGTCGTAGAGTTATTCTTTTGTGGTTCTTCAAATATATCTGTACTCGTTATAGTATTTATTCCTTTAGTTGTGTACAGTGAATGGATTGTTCTTGATAAGTATTAATTTGTCTTTTTCTCATCAACCTGTTCATTTGGATTTTGTAGTGCTGTGTTTCTTCTTTATCCAACATTAAAATAGCATCTAACTCATATAACTTCAATAGTTTCCTATTATCAAATATAATATTTTGAATATGAAAGAAAAAAAAATATACAGAATTTTTAAAATGAACAGGAACATCTTCTATTAACTTCTTAAATTATTTGCAAACATCAAATCACCACACTTTGTCACCTTTTTTGAAAAGAAACATATCATCTAATTTTACGAGATACGCATGTACGTAAATTTATTAAATCAAGATACATCAAAATAATTCACTTACTCCTTTGTAGTCCATCTATCTACTTGAGTGAAATACTTCTTGATTTTGCACACAAGATGGAAAAAAAACGTAAAAAGATGTACAACATCTAATGTTGTACTAGTTTTACACACTAGTATAATAGTAATAGTGTTATTGTCATGTTTTCAACATTTCTTGTTGTAAATTTTTTGTAACAAAAAAAAAATAATAATCTTTGCTCTGTAAGATTATGTAGCTGGGGCACACACACGCGCACAAATATTTTTGTATCGTCTTCGAACTCACAACAGTTCTCAATGACTTTCCTTTAGACGTACGAGTGTTTTCCATTGCATGAGCACATTTCTTAAAAAGATATCTGTTTATATGTATATATTCGTATTGTTTTATTAGATTTTTATTTAGCAAAATAGATAGTATTTTTGTGTTCATCATCATAATTTGCAAGTGAGTGTGACTGAAACGTTTTTTTCTCTCACCACGGTGCGCGTGTGAAATACGAAGAATAGAACAAAAGTAAAGAAAACACTTTTCTTTGAAAGGAAGTAATCTTCGAGACAACGAATGTTATCCGTGCTGTTGCTCTGGATTTGGTGGTTGGTCCTCGGGATTGCTTCGCAGAATGTGGAGAACCATCCAATTTCGAACGGACGCAATAAAAGCACCTTCTTGCACTTCTTTCTGTAGTTGATAATGATAAAAGAGGAATCCAGCCACTAAAGCTGAAATTACTGTTGCCATAGATACGAGGACAAAGATCAAACTAAAACCTGGCGCTGGTAAGCAAATTCCGTAGACAATATCTTCGCGTATTCTTCCTTGGAAGATAGTGACAGCTTCTTCTTTAACGTCAGGCGTAAACGCCAAATCAGCTTCGGAGATAACATCGTATAAGCCACTGACACCAACATCAGCGTTTCTTGCTTTCTTATCGTTCACGACGAAACGTTTCTTTCTGCCCCGAAAGGTAGCGGGAAGGTCAAGGTTTCTTGGACCATGAGGGAATCGGGGTTTATTATTTTGGGGAGGTAATTGCCCGTCTCGGTGACCGGGTCTTGGCTGGTGAAGAGCTGAATATGTTGAAGGCTCCTCAAATGGTCGAGGCATTTCTAATTTTGCATTTTCATGGCGGTTTATATCTTCCTCGCTGCTTTCGTCATCGTAGTAATTTACTGGCGGGTGGTTCTGATGGAAATTCGTTGTGGTTGGTGGAGTTGTTAAATTTGGTTGTGGTGGCTTATTCTTTTCTTTGTATGATCCCGATGATGAAGTTGATGGGGTTTCAAAATTCATCGTTGGAGGCTCTTTGTAGTTCGCTGATGAGGGCTCTTTGTAATGGATCTCTGTGGGTTCTTTAAAATGCACTGCTGATGGCTCATCATTGGCATAATCATCATCATACGCCTCCTCTTCATCTTCTTCGCGTTCCTTGGCTGGGCTTCGATCTTGTACATTTTCTTCTGATGATATGCCATCATCCTGTCTTTCAAGAGGGCCGTACTCATGGGCAAACGGGTTGAAATTGTCTAGTAGTAAGTGTCCCCCGCCACCTCCTCCGCCTAATCCTCCCTGTCCGGGTAACTGACAGTGATCTAAACATCCCCGTCGACAAATCTCCACTTTACAATTGATGTGAACACTCAGAGCATCAGGGAATTTGAATGCATGGAAGAAAGCGTAGGTGATGACCGAGGCACGTTCGTCACTCGATCGTGCTTTTAGGAATTTGCTGATCATTTTGGGTCGTAGAACACAGCCATGTTCGTCCGAGAGTTGGATAAGATGTCCACCACCGTCCGTTGCTGCACACGATTTGACTCTCATGTCGAATTCACCTTCAACAGAAAGAAGAGGAATGTAAGTTAGATTCTAGGCGATAAATAATTAACAGAATAATTTAAAAGAATTTTCATTTTCCAGTCGTGAAGTGGGGCCAAAAAATAGTACCGGGGCTCTTGATTCACAAGTAGTTTGGGTTAGACTATGAATATGGTCATTACCGCGCAGAGTATAGCAATGCTACTCCTATTACAAGAATAATCAACCTTACTTGTCAGCAAAGCTCTACCCTTTGATTATTTTCACTAAAAATCTCCCTAAACTCCTTGTTTTGGTTTTTAACTAAACAATGGCATGCACAGTAAGTACCCCTCAAGTGAAAGGCTACCAGACGTTCCGATTTAGTCTGTTAGAGAATAGAAAATTACCTAATAGATACTTCCTACCTAAAGAAAATATGTTTGACAAAAAAAAAAAAAAAAAGTAACACAGAGACAGGGGCGTCTAGAAAAGTATCGGGGCGAGGAGCCTGGCTCCATTATACCCCTATCCTTCTCTTTTTCATTTATAGGGTAACTGAGGATACTATACGACCTGTTTGAAGGTCGTAATAAAACCTTCTGTACCAGATGAATAATTTGAAGTGGAGTTTTAAGAAATGATGTGTTTCATTGTGATTGCAAAGAGTTCAAGCTGATTATTAGGTGTTCACTATGTATGTCGTTTCGGATATAGTGGACAGGCGAACTTAACAAAATGCATGTAAAAATTATATTTATAATGGGTTACCTTTCACCTTATTATGAAACGGTCTCAATCATATTTCACTCGATCCAGACTTGCTTATCACGTGACTTTTAAACTATCTATCCATCTATCTATCTATCTATCTATATATATATATATATATATATATATATATATATATATATCGTCACCTGGGAACCAGATGGTACTATGTCCACTTTTTGGCAAAATGGAGTTAACACTGCAGTCAAAGACCTTGTACTAAAGGGCATCAACCTCAAAAATAATATCTCACAAAACGACCTCCAAGTGGCAAGAAATGAAATGAATTTATACAGACTTCAAATGGAATATCAAACTTGTAAGTTTCAGCAGCAGAGGTGGTGGAATTCAGGCGTTGTCCTCTGAGAGTAAGGGAGAAAGGAATTGCTTTTCGGTGTGGTAAGGATGGGAACTTGAGTTAGTGTAAATACTGCATACGGTTGATGGGTTTTATGTGAACGGAAGTGGAATCACACGTATACATACTTCAATAGCACATACTTCTTCCTATCCCCGGCTTTCCTATTTCTACGTTTCAAATTCCTGAAGACGATTCGAAAAGTAAACATAAATTTTGTAGGACCTGAACACGGAAATACATAGGTTAGGTTAGTTAGGGACAGGCGTAAGCCATCGTGCTGTCCCTGCCCATAAAATTCATTTTAGTATTAAATGGGTCAGTTGTGTACTTTAGTTATATGGTATATGTGGGCAATATGGAAGTATACAACTTACTCAGCAGAATAATAGAGTATAAGCAAGAAAAAAGCTAACTAAATAAATAAATAAAAAACAAAAATAAATAAAAAACAGAAATAAATAAAAAACAGAAATAAATAAAAAACAAAAATAAATAAAAAACAAAAATAAATTAAATTAAATTAAGCTAAATCCAGTAACATGCAGGATATACTGTAAAGAGTCAGCGGTACTTGCTTCGGCAGTCTGCAGAATAAGCACCTAACTTAACATTGATTTTCACACATTTTTGGGGATATCATAGTTTCATCCGATTCCTTTTAAAAAAAATGCCTCAATAGCCCCTTCAACATACGAGATGACAATGTATTTTGTTGCAATTGTGAAGGTACTTAACTGAAGACCTTGCGAGCTATTTTCTGTTTAGAGATAAGGAAAAATATAATCGAAATTTTCATGAGGATGGATTATTAAAATAACCTTTACTTCTCTGGAACAATACTTCATGGCACTTATACTTATTTACCTTTACAATTATTTACCTTTATATTTAATTAATGAAAGTAAATTTAAGAGAAATAACTGAACATAATTTATACTTCTCTTTCTCAATATCGTGTACAAAGGTTGTAAGTAGAGATCTTGGGCGTAGCTGAAGGAAAGCTGTTTTGTAATGTATTTCGTGTCGTATAGAGCTATTCAGTGTAAATACAGTGAACACTCGATAACTGATCACCTCAATCTTAACATAAACACTCGTTCACATCATAATGTCACCCTAAGGATGCCAAAACATAGATCTGAATCCTCCTTCGGCAATTCGCACAGCCATCTCAGTCAATAGCTTTTAGAAATAAACTTGATCAGTCATTTTCTTACACTTGCCCATAGCAGTACAAAACAATGATAATTTCATTGGAAGGCTTCTCTTGCAGAAATAAATACAATACGTCGTGGATCTGCTTGAACTCTTGCTTCAATTTTACTTTGAGTGCAGCACATTAAAAATATACATGAATATGTGTGTGTGTTTTTAGTGGTGGTGTTCTATGTAGGGTGTGGGGGGTTCTTATTATGTTCCTGTCAGGGGAACGGGTAGAGGGATGGGCTAGAATGGGATATAATTAAGATAAAATTTATAAGTTATATTTTTTTCTTTGTAATAAGTGTTCTTTTCTATTTTTATTTCTCTATGTGCGAGTATATATATATAATGAGCCTCCTTCGTATCCTAGTCGGTAGCGCGCTCGACTTCAGTGCAAGCGGTCCCGGGTTCGATTCCCGGTGGGGGCTCAAAAATTCGGTGTTGACCAAGCATGGTGAGGACAATTGGGGAGCTGCTGTGAAGAAAAGACAGTGGCGATCACAGTGAGAGCTTCGGCTCTCCTCTCCCAATCCGTCTGGTCAGCGTGGGAGCAGTAGACCAACTCCTCCCTTCGGGGAGAGGCCTCATCCAGTAGTAGATCGAATATAGCTGTGATTTGTATATATCATGGTTAAGTGGAAGATAAGGTTATCTGGCTTAAATTTGCCATGTTAAATATAACTTGAATCTGAAGGTGAAAAGACAATATTCGAGTCAACGAATAACTCAGGGATGTTCAAATTATTGAGAGGAACTTCGAGATTCAGACTGTCGGAAGTGACCGATGGAGTTTTTCTCTCTTGTTGTTTTACTGTAAAGGCTGTAATACAGAAAGAAAGGAAAATGTTTAAGCAGAGAGAATCCCAAACACTTGCAATTTCTCTTTCCTTCTTTTCCCCTTCCTTTGTCCACCACTGTCAAGAGCTTCCGTTTCTTCATCTATAGTTAGGGTCCTGCAATTTCGCTTCGCCATCATATGACACACTTTAACTGCATTATGATCACGACGCAACAGACACTCGCTAGGACAGTACTGGTAGTGGGGATAGCATCTGACGTCTTACACACGTTCTAACTGTCGGTGTAATGTTCTACGAAAATGATAATGTGCGAATTTTTTTTAAACCTTCGTCACTTAATTGTCGTAAGTGACGTCAGCGCGGAGGTTCGGTTCAGATCGCTCAAATCTCGAAAGTTCGACTTGCAACGGTTTATCCGACTAAAACTTCGACTTGTACAGATATTGTAAGTGAAACTTGTAAAGGTTCTTTAGCAAAAGTTTTCGAGTTATAGATGTTTCACGTCTAGAAAACAACAAAAATTCGAATTATCCAGATGTTTACTTCACAATGTTCAACTTATACAGGTAAATTAACACAGGGAAGGTGAAGGGAAATTAATCAAATTGAAACTATCGAGGTTCCACTGTATAATTATGAAACGTTTGTAGACTTTGGTTTTTAGTCAAACAGCTGCATAATAAATCAAACATAAGCGTACTCTATAAGCAAACCAATTCAACACTGTTTCTTTTCAAGAAATGGGGCAAATCACGGCTTAAAATGCACTCATAAAATAGTAGTTTGCCAAATGTCATAAATTTGTTTATTTATTTTACTACGAGAAAGTCTCAGTCATCTCTGTAGTATACGTCGGGCGTTCCATTTAGAACCACAAATGGTGAAGCAGCCATAGGTGGTGTCTGTTAAAGGTGATGAACATCGCGTATAATGAATATATATATATATATATACACTCTGACTTTTTCTAACCCGTCTTTGTTCGCTATCGCTCACTCGACATACTGTCCGTGATTTTTTTTTTAGCAAAGCATCAGCAAAGTGATATAGAAATAAACACGTCACTATAATTCCTTCTTCATGAACCTGTGACATTTCGTTCGGAAAAATCACGTCCGACGTAAGCTAAAATAATATCTAATGGGGTTACTCCTAATCAGGTTAATTAAATCATGTGTTTTTGTTGTTTTCTTTCAACTATTTTTTGTGTGTTCGATATCCAAACATAAAGGAAAAGTACTCTAAAGTATGAATAAGATCTGTCGGAATATCTTATGAGAAAATATTTGATACATTGAAAATACATTGTTTATCTGCCCATAATTTTGATATGTAGGCCAATCCCAACCGTAACCTAATTAATACCTCCATAAAAGAACTGTTATTATTGTTTTTCACTCACCTTTTATTCTCACCTTTCAAAGAACAGAGAAAGTTAAATGAAAAATAAGAATAAAGGAATTGAATTTTTATCAAACAGCTAATAAAACATAGAGTTAGGAAGAAAATAGAGAGAACATACATGACGTCACATGAAGCCAATTTACGGTTCATCGGCAGCCATCTTGAGTGGCCCCATTAGAGTCCCTCTATACCGAGTACTGGGAGGATTGTCTTTTTCGATAGCAGGATGAGTGCACCTGAGAGAGGCAATACTTGGAAAAGAGGGTCTCTAAATATGGGGCCAGTTAATATGGCCGAAATGCCTCGTCCCTTCCGTCTCTTGGCTTCATTCCCCTCTCCAACAAAACAGACTAAGATTTCCTCTATTTATATTCTTAACTCTATGTAATAAAAGCAAGAACAACAATATTTAAATAACAATAAGAAGAAGAAAATAGAAAACGAAGATAACAAGAGCAGAAGTAGTTTGGATGATTTGAGGAAAGAGTAAAATTGAATATAGAAAGTTGTTTCGCTGCTGTCAAATAAGTTTATCAAATGTCGGTACTTAAATCTCTGTGAAAATGGTAACAACACACCTCGATGATCATTGATGGCAATCACGAGTGTCAGTGTTGATCCCAGAGGTACAATTCCACTCACTGGAGGCGCCCAAGGTCCTTTCCCGTGCTGAATCTCCATCCAACAGTCAACGTTGTCACCTACAATAGAACAGTTCAGTGAGTTGTGTTCTTCTAAATTGAAAAATAATATAAACAAAATACATATTTATGCACAACGTTACCCCATGAGCAAAATTCGGCGGGCCGCCGGTGGCCCACCAACCATAATGGCGGGCCACCGGAGGCCCGCCGAGTTTTCCTCATGGGGTAAAGTAAAACGACAAATAAGAAAAACATGCATTTATTCTCTGTCTATTACGATGACAACATAATTTGCCACGATTTAATATTGTTCATAACAAATTATTAAATTCTTCTCATCTTCAATTAAAACAATTTAGTTAATCAAAATTATCAAACCAATTTAATACTTATGTTATTTCACTTATTAAAAATAAATCAATCAATCAATCAATATTAGTAATAATTTACCTAATTAATCAAAGTAATCTGAATCGCACAGAAACCTCCTCGGTGTAAACGAATAGCTAAACTAACAAGCTTCACTTTGATCAACCTAAGTACATTTTTCCAATACGCCTACTATGAGAGCGACGGGCGATGTGTGCATATTTTAGAGCCTTACTCAACAGAGTAATATAACTCAAAATTACATTCAAATCCACCTTCATTTTATATTTCAATAAAAATTCGTTCTAATCAAATTATTGTAACCCATCTCCATTTATTAATCATCTGCACCTTGACCTGATTTTACCTTTAATTAAAATAATGAAAATCACCTCCATTTTAGGCTTCAGCAAAAAGTGATGTGATGCTTTAGACAACCGCTCTGTCCGTCTGTTAACAACTGTCACCTCGGCAACTACTATTAGGGCTACGAAGGTCGTTGTGATGTCATTGGAAATGTTTCGGCAAGACAAGCTTGAACCCGTATATATCATACATATCGCAGAGGCGGTTCCGGAGGTGAGTGACGGGGAGACAATTTATAACTTAGGAACTACCAGGGCTAAAAAGGTAGTTGAGGTGTAGTTAGGTTCAAACCCATATAGATAATCCAGATCACAAGAGTGGGTCCCAAGATACGGGAGTGAGGGGAATTTTCAACTCAGAAACTACCAGCGCAAGGAAGGTGTTTGAGGTGTCGTTGGAAGGTGAGGCGAGTTAAAATCCGTATGGATAGCCAGATCGTAAGGAGGATCCCGAGATACGTGAGCGGGGTTCCATTTTTCAACTCAGGAGCTACTAAGCTTAGAAAGAAGATTGAGGTGTCATTGGAAAGGTCTTGTAACAGTGCTGCGAAACTCACATTCTCACTTAGTACTCATATGCGTGTTTGTGCCAACTAGCAGTAGTATAGTGACTGTAAAGGACTAGAGATGGCGCACATGTTTGTAAGTTTCGGAAAATTAACTTCGTGCTTGTACTGTCTTATGAAAGAAAACTTTTTGTATTATTTAAAGATAATTAAGAATCTATATGTATTGACATATTTTTACTTTTAACTAATATCTAGTTTGTTAATTATTTAATATTGCAACTCAACCGTTGTAATATATGTAATGCTACCTAATAACCCGACGGGACTTGTAACCCACCGTCAGATCAGATCGCTCTAAACAGTGGCTGTATTGCCTTTCGGAAAATAAAGCACACAATTGTTTTAACCACATGATTTTTGTTCATAAATAATTTCCTATCAGCAGCGATGGATTCCCCAAGTGACCGCTTCTATCGTCAGGATTGGAACTTGGAGTGCGAAATATTTCTTTATTGGGCATACCGATACCTTACCTTTCCTAGTTTGGGGAAGTTCATTGCAAACTACAATTTCTCTTTCCGAGGTTTGGATTTGCAGTGCAGTGTTTCTACATCCTCTCAACCTGTGGACCGCGGGCGACCGTTCCTCTTCGGAGGACCGCAACCAGTAGCTCATATACCATTCTTACAGTAGTGGTAAGATCGCGTTGTTGAGCGACCGTTTCTCAGTGATAGGAACGGAACTCACTTCGTGTCGATTGTCTCACACGTCCTTGAGAGATAGCATCTTTGCGTGTCCGTTTCTCTTCGTTAGGAACGGAACCTACGGAGTGTGGTCTCTCAACCTTAGTTCCTGCTCTTCACCGTGCTTCCCAGTGTGGAGCTTGCCCGCTGCGTTGCTGAAGCTACCACCGCAAAGGCTGTTATATAAGATTATGAGACTCAGTATTGCCATAATCATCGGTGTTACAGTCTCACCTCAATTTTTCGAATAAAACATTGATCATCTAAAGAAGATGTAAATTGCTGAAGCTTAGCGGTAGCATATATACACAGTCCCCGATTGGACTCCTTCTCACTTGTTTAATAACACGATTGTTTTCTCGTTCCGACAAGTGACTAAGTATTTTTCGCTTTTCTCCTTGAAACTATGGAAGAGACCATGTTCCATGTCAAAAGGAACTACGAATGATCTTTCGATCATAGTAATTCAATACAATCAGATTTACAGTGCGTGTTAAAACGCACTAGAGTCATTGACTTGTTTCCTTTTAACAAAATATCTGGTGTAATGTTTCGATTCAATGATAAAAGCGATGTCTGAATTACGTCAAAATATTCTCGATAGATAGCAGCTGTGTATGTGCCTAGTTATCCTGTGAGTATTGAGTCTGAAGTTCACTTGATCTACGTTATACGAAAATCTGAATTATACAGAATTCTGTATTTGTTCTTTTGATTAGTGAATCATTCGGGAGCTTGAATGTGTTCCTACAATTTGGAACTTCCTTAACCGCTGTTCTGAGGGTTCAGGCTTTATGCCCATTTTCCCGTAATGCTTTTGTTAATGCCCTGCTTAAGCTAACAAAATAATTCCCCAACTTCTGTGCCAAATGTATTATTTTCTTACTGGAAAAGGCATATTCTTGTAAAGTACGTATCAGCACTGAGAAGTTACACATCAATATGTACTTCACACCCCTTAATCAAAATGCTTTTATGATGAAATACTGGTTACTAAAAGATCGAGTGAAAAGATAAAAACAAAATGAATTTTATGGGCAGTAACAGAACTATGACTTACGCCCTTCCCGTTACTAAAAGAGTAAAATACGTTCAAAAAAGGGGAAAAATTCAAGCAGTAACATACATTTGGTTACAAAGCAGAAAGATATATTTGATTACAAAGGACAAATAACACTATTTCGTTATAATTATAAAACTATCTGCATACACATTTGCAATGCGGTTTGAAATGTTTATTTTTTCAATAAATATTCCACTATAACATTCATATGAAAATAATTCCATTAACATTCCTTCCTTTTTTACTGCATACTATGTTAAAGGGGAGTAAGTAATTTTTCTTTCAATTTGGTCGCAAATTACAAAATTTCGAGTTTTTAAATACTTTGGACTGTGGAAAAAGCAGAACCAGAAAAGCGATACTTCAATTTATAGAAAACAATTTAAGTGACAATTTTCTTTTCTTCTCCTGACTTAGTCCCTTTTAACATTGGAGGCAGCGCCGTATTCTCCATGAATGCAAGGCATGCATTGCATGCCCTCGGCTTCTAGTTTATTTATTTTATTATTTTCCAAGGAGAAAACAGAAAAGATTTTGAGAAATTACGAAACTTCACCTGATATCCCAGACCAGAACGCGTAGTACGAAAGCTGGCAGTAAGTAGTTTAGTAAACTGTTCATGTGTGGCTCTGCAGTATTCTCGTCTATGTATGTGGGCGTCTACTCAAGATCTTTGTCGTCCGCTTGCCTGTGAACGTGTGTTTTATTGGGTGAAAGACGCGGGAGAAATCCAAAATGCATGCAACACTAAAAGTTGCATTCAGCATAGTTGCCAAGTACATCAAGTAATTTTTTCTGGAAATACACCAATGTATATGGAATTCCACATAATGTATTCAGTTTTTGCAATTGTGTGTAATTTGCGTGGAGTGGAATGCTATGTGGATTTTTGTATTTCCAGAAAAAATCACTAGATGAACTTTTAAATGTGTTATATACTCATATTTTCTTGACTTTACTGAGGATACTTCCTATTTTCGCCTTTCATCTAGAAAAGGATAAAAGATATGAAGTAAGTTAATTACTTCCTCCTTAGTGGCAGCTGTAATTTCCGTGAGCGGCAACAGATGATAATTTTTGTTTGAAATTCTTTCTTGCTCTCTATGTCTTGTGTATACCTGCGGCGCCATCCTATTCTTTTTCTGTAGGAAAATATAATTTACCACCAAAACGTGAAGAAATTATCTATCACCTTTTCGGTTCCAGTTTTCGTATGAAAACTGGCATGCGATTGAAACACTTGTAAATCACCTGTGAAATTACCATGTGTCGAACTTCGTTACTTGAGTTCTATGACAGTAAGAAAGAGGGAATTGTAAGTTTGTACAGAGCAATTAGATGGAAGTAATCTCTAATTCCCATACATAATTCTTTATAATAATAATAATAATAATAGTAATAACATTACATGCCCAACCTCAAAAGTCAGGATACGCCACTGATTGGAGGATTCATTTGTTTCCAAAATTAGTGTTTTGAGAAAGGCGAATTAAGTAGTCATTAATTAATAAAAGATATTTCCTTGACTTTACCTCAATTATTGTTACTTGATTATTAATAGTCCGGTGCAATTAGACCAAATATGGTACTAATCCGGAATTTTATAATAACAAGCTGAAAATTGGTGAAAATGTTCAGAATGTTGTCCTAAACAACATACTCAAAGTCCCAAAAAATCCCGCTTGGGGAAACTGAGATATGACGTCATCAACATGGCCGCCGACCGAATTTAACTTTTAGATTTTAAAGCTATGTATCTTCTCGACATTTTAACATAGAGACTTCGTTCTTGTTTCATTTTCCATAGAATATATTACCAAATGTTATTCATAGCTAGTGTCCGTCATATACAACCGCCATCTTTAAAAATGGCGCCTAGATTTGAAAGGAAAGTATATTCTTAATGTTTGTTGTCACATTTAACTGTGAATAACTTTGAAACGAATACGAATATGGGAAAACGTCCCGAAATAATCGTTATTTGCCTTTTCAAGAGCTTTCCAACGAGCCCAATATCATTTTTGTATCTCTAAAACTAATGGAGCTAGTCGATTTTATGCGAACCAAGCAGTGATCAGCATCCATAATTTATTGCAACACTCTACCTTTTGGTCAGTAGATGGCGCCACAGTGTAAACTCTTATTAACTAACAATAACAGCAAACCAGCTTAAGGCGTTCTTTTTAGAAAATAGAATAGCAAATAAAAGAAAGTAAACAATGAAGTAATGTCTTTAAGAATGTTTAAGAAGTGCACGCTCATCTCTTCCAAACTTCGGCTTCAAACGGCAATGTCTGTTTTGTGAGAAATATATTTGTACAACAGACGAAGTCAGGCACACGGACCAACAAACAGAAGCCCGCTACCATAGACAGTGCTACTCATATTTCAATCGTCCAGGTTCTTCTTTACCAGGGCAAACATCACACTCAGGGCGACCTAAAGACTCCAATAAATCGCACGCATTTCAGAAATTATGTGAGTATTTGGACAGTACTGATGAATTTCAGTATTCCCTCCAACAACTCTGCGAAATAATGAAAATCTTATGTCCGACAGACGAGCTCTACACGGAGAAGGAGTTAAAGAAGAAGCTTCAGAGACACTTTGGTGAAAACATTGTCATTGCCGAACGGGTATTGAAGAGTAGTGTTGTATGCTTTTCTGGGTTAGCCCATAAACTTCTGACTGGTAATTGGTACACTGCAAAAGAAACCAACGAAAGGGAGGAAAGCATGAGGATTGTAGAAATGGCAATCAAAGTTATTCGTCGGGATATTCGTACTCGAGTGTGCGAATGTGACAGTTATCCAACAGTAGAGCAAATTGCTTCTGGAAATGAAGAATTAATTCCGGAGACGCTTACAGCCTTCATAAACGTTCTTATCCGAACTCGCAAACCCGTTGACGAGGTTAAAACAAAGAAAAGAAAAGGTGTTACTATAGCACATGCAATCATTGCTTCCATTCGTCCACGTTCGTTTATCTCACCTTTGCACCTCGGCCTAAGCGTATACCTTCACCGACGTCATGGCTCTTAAGTTCTTGTAGATGTGTTGTCAAAACTAAGGTTATGTGCAACTTACAAGGAGACTATCAAATTTGAGAATTCAGTTGCTATAAACGCCCCGCCCTCAGTAGACAACAACGGATACGTTCAGTTTGTGTTTGACAACGCTGACCACAACATCATCACTTTGGATGGACATGGAACTTTCCACGCTATGGGAGGTATCAGATGCATCACACCAGCAGGATCCGTACATACGAGCAGTTTTGTACCGAAGATTGATTCTTCTGCAGACTCCAATTTGGAATCGTTAGGCTTCTGGACGGTAATGAGTTATCAGCGACCTTTGAAGGCAGGATCGTATATTTTTCAGGTGGAGGATATCAGCGCATCTCTACCATAACCACAATGTGCCAAAGATGCTCGATTGGTTGATCTGTCCTGGATGTTGGGATACATACTGCAAGAAACATCAAGTCCTAGTTGGAGTGGTTATATGGATGCTATGACTACAGCTAGTACTAAGGAATACGACACATAAGCTGTGTTGCCTCTACCTTTTGTTAATCATTCCCCAGGAAATCCAAGTACAATTTACACTTGCCTCATGAACGCAGCGAAGCAATGCGTAGAAAGAAATAAAAATCTTGTGTGGTGACATTCGATCAGCCACTCTACACTAAAGCCATAGAAATAGTTCTAGCCGTAGGAGAAGACAGCCCTTTCTCGTGTGTGATTGTGCGTCTTGGTGGCTTTCACTTACTTATGTCATTTCTTGGTGCCGTTGGAACCATTATGGCCGGTAGCGGTTTGGAAGAGCTATGTTAGACCATCTACGCGAAGTACACAGTACTCCACATGATGACCGGGAAGGCATATGCTCGAGCCATCCGTGCGCATTTTCTGACGCAGGTTTCGATTGCAAACTTATTACTAACAAATGATGTGGAAGTAGATGCAGATCTTACTCAAAGACTTAAAAGTGTGCACTCAGATGTACTTCGAGGTGAGCTGTCACTTGAAAATATAACCACATCTCAATATCTACTGGACATTCAAAGCATGTTAAATAAAACTTTACACAAAGTATCTTTAACGAATCGAACCGGCAAACTATGGGCGCAATACTTCGAATTGGTTAACATTATGCGTTTTTTCATGAGCAGAACGCTCTGGCGATTGGTATCTTCACATTTATAGTGTCCAGTGTATGATCCCCTTCTTGCACGCTGCTGTCCACTTCAATTATGCGAAGTCCGCCCACATGTACTTGCAGCAAATGCTACAATTAGAAACAATCATGACCCCTGAGGAATTTCACAAATTCGTGAATCATGGTTACTTCACAACTCGAAGAACCAAAAAAATTTTGGTCAGACATATGTATGGACATGACAATTGAACAAGTGCTAATGCGTACAATGAAAACTGCAGGTGGGTTAACGCACGGACTAGGAATGACTGAAAATGTGGTTGCGCGCTGGCTGAGTGCCATGCCTACTTCAACCCAGGTTGAAGAGGCAGTCGAAAACTTCAGTGGTGCTTTCTCTAGAACATCCGAACAACACGTGGAACTGAGAGAATCTCGTAAAGTAAGGGATCATAAGGATCTTCGAGAGATGATGGCCTGGTTGCACTCGCACAATCCCTTTAAAACCTCGTCCAATCTTTTAGTGTCCATTGCTACGGGATTAGTTGGTGACGATAGTATGAACTGTGATGAAGCCCAAGATCGAGGTGTAGCTGCGATGAAATCAATTGTGGGTCAACGTTTCAGTGACGTGCATCTTAGGCGAAAAGACAAAGTCCGATCACTTGCAAGTGTGGCAAAAACTATAAAATTTAAAGAAAGAGATGTAGAAGTGAACCCAAACCAACTTTTTCATCCTATCCTGTGTGTCGTGCGAAGCGAGGAAGAACTGGCCGAATATTTGAAATACGAATTGGCTGCAAGACCACCTGCTCTTTTCGATGGTGTTTCAATGCGGAAAGGCAAAAAATCAGCATTGACTGTTGTTTTAGAGGAACTTGCACCTTGCGACAGCACATTACCAACAGATCCCGTATATACAATCGATGGAGGTTTCTTATTGCATCGTGTGATTTGAATGCGTCCGGCTAGCTTTCGTCAGATTTGTCTCCAGTACGTCAAATACATTCAGCAACACTACGGGCACCGAGTTAATGTCGTTTTCGATGGATACTCAGGTCCAACTACGAAAGATGCAGAGCATGAGAGGCGAATTACTAAGGGATCAGAGACGGAGACATTAATCGACGATCTCAAGACACCTGTTGTGTGTCGGAAAACGCCTCCAACAAAAGAAGATTTATAAACCTTCTAACGAAACATCTTCAGTCTGCGGGTATTAACGTTCTTCAATCTTCCGCCGACGCAGACTTCTTGGCGGTTTCAACAACAATGAACGCAATAAGAACAGGAGTAGCGTTAGTTCTTGTGGGAGAGGACACGGATTTGTTAGTCTTTTTGGCTGCACAAGCTGATGTAGACACTGATGTTTGGATGCTAATTCCTGGGGAAAAAACAAAATCCTCACAAAGTGTATAGTAGTAAAAAAACTTCAAGCTGGTCTCGGAGAAGTTCTTCCTAATATTCTTTTCTTTCATGCCGCAACAGGGTGTGATACAGCTTCCGCGCTGTTTAAGAAGGGGAAAAGGTAGCCTTCAAAAAATTTCGAAAAAACTCTAGGGAACGTGTAAGTGTGTTTAACAGGTCAGACGCAACTCACGAAGAAATTGCAAGTTCTGGACCATCATTTATTCTCGATTTATACGGCTACGATATTGACGGTACCCTAGAGGAAGCAAGATACCGTCAATACATGAGAACTGTGGCGACGCAGGCCGTTACATCAACATTTGACTTATCTACACTTCCACCAACATTATCCGCAGCAAGGTAGCATTCATACCGCGTTTACCACCAGGTTCAACAGTGGAACGGTGTGAATTTACCACCAACGGATTGGGGATGCATCCTGATAGATGGTAGTCACAAACCTATTCTCAACGAAAATGGTCCCCCACCAGAAAACACCCTGCATATAATTTCTTGTGATTGTAAGTCTGGTTGCGAACGAAATTGCGAGTGTCGGAGAAGTGGCTTAAACTGCTCGACGATGTGTGGCTATTGTGTTGGTCATGGTTGTGAAAACCGTTCACAGATTCTAGATGAGGACGATGACACGGAGGAGTTTGAACCATAAGCAGTGGCATTAGAGAGAGTTGAACGAAGATTTGATAAAGGTACCTGTTTTTCCTTAGCCTGAAATGTTAAAGTGAAACGAGTTATATTTACAGAAATACGTTGTTTCTTATGTCATTATTAATAGTTACGGGTCTTTTCTTTCTTATAATGTGTATCATTGTGAATAAAATTCAATTTGGTGTATCGTAATGTTTCGTACAGTTAACATATGCTAAATATGAAAATATTTTTTTAATATTAAAAAGTAAACCGTTTTCGATACAT
>JAGDQP010005827.1:12394-75822 GCA_022664845.1 Lepisma saccharinum | reverse complement strand
TATTATTATTATTATTATTATTATTATTATTATTATATTATTATTATTATTATTATTATTACTTAATTTTCATTGTAACTTTGATTATCTCGTTAAGAAGTGTATGAAGTTGTAAATACATAGTTGTTAAATGAAACCATAATTAAAGTTAACATTCACTATATAATTTGTTTTCTGTAACTATTTTCCCATAAACACATAATATGATTAATAAACTTCTCCTTTTTCTAAGGTTGAGTGGGGAGACCTTAAAAGTATTTTGTAAGGGGGGGAGGGATTTCTAGATCCGATCCCTGGTATATATAGTAGGAAGACTTCGGCAGAGCCTTACTAAAGATACAAAACTGGCACGACTCTCTTCTACGTGATTCTGTCGATTATCATGTCGCGATATAATTTTCGGAAAATAAATTTGTCCGGGTTGCATACCAGCCTATTATTTAAATGCTAAAAAGGAAGGGGGAAAATATTAAAAATTGGAGGCCAGATGACCGATATTCAGACGACACTGTGTCCTGTTTTTTTTTTTTTCTTCCCGTAAACTGGTCACTCTAAAAGTCCCGTGCAATTCTGAAGAACTTGTAAAAAGAAAACCACGCGCAGTCACAGAGTATAGAAAGAAGTCTATATATATTATCTTTACCGCCATTTCAACCCCCCACCCACTCAAGGACTTTCCTACAGCCTGCCTACCTTCGGAAACAGTAAATAGAAATATACTGCGTTGTGTGTCACCCACTCCAAGCCCGTCTTCTGTTCTACCTACATTTTTAGCATTGAGAATGGCTGGTCAGTCAATCCAAGTCACCCTTCTTTTTCTACCGTCTTGTAACTGTGTGGTCGTGACCTTCGCTTTCCCCCACTCGCCTTTTTGCTGACATCATCTGTTTTGGTTTCCTTTCGTAAGCAATAAAATACTCCCACCAGTTTCTCTACAAGCACTGAACGGCTGAATCACTTACAAAGAGCTCGCAGTTTGAAACACTACAGCTCAACCTGTTTTTGTCAAGACAGCGAGATAACTAACTGAGACACATCTGAAATTTAGTCGGAAAAGAATCTCAGTTGTTTCAATAGTAAGACAAATAAAACTCTTTTTAGCACAATCAGACTACTTTTCTCTTTCATGTAAGACCACCAATTGCACTTTTGATCTTTTCTTTATACTGTATTTCTGCAGATACGTCGCATCGGTATATTCAGTGAACCCTCATGCGCCATCTATCTGCGACCCTGAGAAACATAACTAGTTTTTTTAAAACATTTTTATTTCCTTTATATACTAATATAGGCATAAATTTTGGGTCACAAGTTGTTGCTTAATGTTATACCTATTATGGAGTGAAATTACACGTCTTAAATTTAAGTACTTTAGTTGCAACTATGGAAACCGTTTTTAACATTGCTTCTTATGGCTTGTGTTCCCCCTTAAATGAAGTTATGGGAACTCTGTTAATGGATCATTTTGTGTATGCATTATAAACATTGTACTTCAGTTATGTTCGTAACGTTTTTTTTAACACATTCAAATATTGTTGGTTTTCGTATACATCCATTCATCATTATTATAGCTATTTTGTTGTTTGTTAAGAACTATTTTACCAATTTTCTTCGTGACTTCTGATTTACTAGTAGTCTCGTTGCCGGAATATTATAAGCTCCTCCAGGTAGAGTCCAGCAGGGTTTCTGAACCCAGCAGGAGCACCAAGCAGCCTCACAGAAGTCAAGGCGAATATTCTTGTCTATTTTTTTTCTCTTAAAGAAAAACAAAAGAAAATTTTTCTCAGCACGACATCATCTTTAGGTTAATTTGGTTAAAGACAAGAAATAAAACTTGCGGTTGTGAAACTCCAAGGGGCAAATAAGGGGAAAGAAAGAAAGAAATATAAACGTGAAAACGACTTCGATTATCTGTTACTAAGATACCTAAGTTCTTTCTTTCTCTCTCTCTCTCTCTCTCTCTCTCTCTCTCTCTCTCTCCTTCTCTCTGAAAAGTATTTATCTCGTCTTTTCGTATTGTTTCCTTGTTACTTGTGTGAGTTTGGTTTTTCTCTCAAGTCTGCAGACCAATTGGTTTTGGGGAACTTTCTTTCATCCCTTTCTTCGTCTTCACCTGGAACGCTGGAAGCCACAGGCCCTGCAGGGAGTCGAACATCATCTGTTTCACATCAAGAGTCACAGTAGGACGTATTTGAAAAGAGATAATCTAATAAGCACTGTAACTGATGGAGATCTATTAATTTCAATTTTGTGTAAAACAGGAGGGGTGTGCAAGATGCTTACTTGGATGACATGGGAAGATCAATCAGTATTTTTTAGCGAATTTAACTCATTTACGTATCTACGATGTTAGACCAGAAAAGGAACCCGTGTATATACCTTATATGTTCAGTTGTACACCACGAAGGTTCCTCCTCAGCATGAGATCCTTCTTGGCGCTGCAGGAACCAGGAATTGGCGATGATGAGGTTAACTGGTCGCTGCTTCTTCATCTCTCCTTTTTCACTGACGGACAGACGATCAGAAGTTGGAAGATGAAGGGGAAAGAAAATTAACGACTTCGTTTTGTATTTCAATAAGTCTCTATCAGTGTCTTTGTGTTCATTTTCTACTTTATCATCCTCTAGTTTGAAACATTCAACAATAGAGGGTAGGGGGAGAGTTGAAAATCTGATAGAAACAATACCGAATGTGTTCTGCTAATACTATAAGAAGCGAAAAGCATATTTGAGGCATTTTTCAAAAATGTATCAGCAAAACCAAACCCATGTGCGATACTATACACATGAGGGTCGAGGATAATACGTACATACTTCTTGACAAAACTGCGAGATACATTGATAATATTCAACAACAAACAAGAAATGAGTCGCGTTTAAGTTTTATAAAAATCAAATAGGTTGAAGTTACAAATGAAGCTTGTGGATTCTTTTAATACTCTCCGAAAATTAATGTCATTCCACTTATGTTATAGTACTGCATAACTACATTTTTAATGATCATCAACCTTGCTACCAACTTTATATACTAAGAAAATAACGAAGTTGAGGAACAAACGCTGCTTATATTGTTAATTGAGTTAAAAAAATTATCTCCTATAGTAACATGAGATTTTCACGACCAGAATTCAACATCTTTATATAACTTTCAGTGTAACCAATATGAAAAACTTAATATGTAACATACAATTGAATCCTACAATGTTAAAAGACATTGAATAAAAATAATAATAATAATTAACTAACTAACTCTATGGCTTATGGAAATCGCAAGTTCATCGCCGCAGTAACAAACGTTCGCCATTGGATTATATCCTGGGCAACTTCAAGGCAATTTTCATCACGAACACCTACTTCTCGAAGATCTCTTCTAATATTGTCCTCCAAACGACGTCAAACCTTATTTTCAAACACGTAATTTCTGTTCATCTGCTAGGGTTGTACTCCAACTTTCGCAACCGTAAAGTACTACCGGCAGAATAACCGTTCTGTATATTTTCAATTTCAACTACCTTGATATTAATCGCGATGTTAGAAGTTTTTGGACTGAATAGAAACATGCGTTCCCCGATACTAAGCTACTTTTTATTTCTTCCATAACCTCATTTTTGCTTGTTACATATGCTCCCAAGTATTTAAATGTATTTACTTTCTCTATGACCTCATCCCTAATTCTTATGTTTTTATCTCCTTCATTCCCTGTGTTTCGGCTTGTTACCATGTATTTTGTTTTCTCTATGTTTACCTGTAGACTTATGTCACCGCACGCTTCTACTAAGACATCGGTGTTGCTTTGTAGTGCATCTATATCGTTCTCTTTTAAATCTACATCATCCGCGTATACAAACAGTTGATTAAGACCATTCAATGGTAGTCTCTTTCTGTCCACTTTCATTTTTAAAATCGCATATTCTAACGCAAAGTTAAACAGTAGTGGGGACAAGGCATCGCCTTGTTTCAATTCGTTGAGATTTTAGGAAGGAAATCCCTTTGATTCGAAGGATTCAAATCGCTATGCTTTCTAGTTACAAAATTTGTGACTGATTCAAGATGGCGATTTCAAGATGGCCACCGTCACGTTCCCCCTTATCATGGACTTTCCTCTCGACTTCATATATATCCACCATGTTGTTATTGACTTATTATCATTAACACGCAGTTTAGAAGGCGTTGTATTGTAAGGGACTTGTGCACAACGGGAACACAAACAATTAATATGCCTGTAACATTTAACCACATGCGTATATCTTAAAACTAACGTCACCATTGTTTTTCTGATTAAATTCTAGTCCAAAATCATGTATCACATTATCCTATTCTTATTTAAAAACTTGATCTGAATTCAAGATGGCGGATTTCAAGATTCCCGCCGTCAAGGTCCACCCTACCATACGACTTCCCCCTAGGTCTAGTGTGTACCCACGTTGTTGTTATTCACTTTTTCTCATTAACACGCAGTTTACAAGGGGTGGTAATGCACTTATTATTGTGCACTTGCCGACAGTGGTGAGCGACTTTGCAACATATCATTTCGGGTATTTCCAGTTCAAAAGAGCAGCTGATTTTTTGTGTATGGTCTTTCTGTGGGACTTCCTTCCCCTGCGTGAAATTTTACGATATGTTTCGATATGAGCTCATTGTTACTTCCCTTGTAAAGTCCAGAAAATGTACTTTTGAGATTACAATGCGTAGAAAACAAAATAATGTTAAAATATCTTGAGTAAGGGATAAAATCATGCCAGTAAAGGCATTGTGTCATAATAATGACGCATATGCATTCCGAGAATGAAAAGAGGGCGAATATTTGTACTATGCAACAATTTGTGCAGAGAACGGATTTTCAGTCATTGCTTATAAAGGGGAATGCACAATTTAAACATACTACAGACTTGCCATCTATCAACTCTAGTAAAGAAGTCCGTAGCATAGATAATATAAGTAACGTAAAATCCAGAAAATGGGAAGAAACACAATCAGAAAGGTTTGCCGATTGCTAGACGTGGTTTCGGAATGTTGTCCATACTCTCTTGTTACTTTAACATTACCTTACAAACATAATTACAGTACTCTTGACATTGATGGAATAAAGGCACCAAGATGTCTTTGTAATTGAACCCATAATTCCAAACGTGTTGAAAAATACGATTCATTCTTTTTCTCGACACGGCGGAGATAGACGTAGCCTTCGTCGGAAACGGTGAAGAATTATGTTCTTTACAATTGTTTGTGTTGTTTGTTTCAATAAATAAAAACCAAAGAAGGAAGAAAGTGCTGTTGTAATACATATGGATTCGTACGTGGATTCCTTATTACAAACGTGGAAACAGTATGTAGAAATTTTTAAAGGAGAGTAAATATCACAATATGTTATTTCTGTTTTATAGTAATTGAATTTATTTTATGCCCTTTAAGCATCAATGGCACAGCGCGGGTTAGGGGAAGGGAAAGGTGTCGGCCAGGTCCTATTTTCAAGGTATCGGTATGATCCCGGCATTTGGCTGGTGTGACAGAAAAAAAACCTCACTCAGAATGGTCGCTGCCTTGAAAATAGGACCTGGCCGACACCTTTCCCTTCCATTAAATCGCACTGTGCCATTGATGCTTAAAGGGCATAAAATAGATTCAATTAATATAACACAAACATAGCATATTGTGATATTTACTTACCTTTAAAAACTTCTACTTGTTGATAGAGTCTAGACAAAAGGATATCAGTGCAATCCATGACTGAGTTTTTCTCCTTCTTTCCAAACTTTTCTCCATGTTTGCCCATATGAATATCTAAGCACCCGCGTTCATAACAGTCTTGTACTGTGATTTTGTCTATGCCACATGAGCTTTTAACATGACACGTAATGGTCTCCCTTCATTACTATTGATAATATCAGTGACCTCATTAATTTTATCCAGAATAGTAAGGACAAAATGTACGTAAACTGACCATATGATTTAACATTCTCCGTAATGTTGCAACGTCTAGAAGTAATAGTGTTGCAAACAACACTAGAAAATACGTACAATTTCTACGGAAATTTCTCTCAGTGTTCTTGGGCTATTGAGTCAAAGTCCTATAGGGGCTGTGGAACCAAAAACTTGTTCAGAATTAATCGTACAAATACGAACTTTTATTTCGGTTGAAATACATTTCTGGACTCAATTATACTAGAGATTGACCTTGTCCGAAGAAACGATGTCAATCTATAGATGTACAAACTGGAAGAAAACAAAGATTTCACATTTCTAATACTACTGTTTAGAAAAATTTTTGCTCAAATTTTAAATTTATGGTGTTTGTAGCTGCAGCCCTTGAGAACAAAATCAGAAATAACGGGAAAACATGAAATGGCATCTACTTCTTTTTGCGATTTTGCATATTACAGATCATTCTGTTGTTGCAGACTGGTATTAAAAACTGTTGAAGGATTAAAACAAATTAATATGCACACAAGGTAACACCAAATATTTTACGTGTTTTTATTGTTAAGAAATGTTGGATTATATGATGGATTATGACTTGCTTTTCTCGATTTGTTTTGTGATATTCCTTGCTTTTCCTTTACCCTTCAAAAAGGGGATGTTAACGAACCAGGCATTTAGTTAAAGTAGGCCATACCATTCCGGCATTCAGCCGGCCTTTGTGACTATCGGAGGACTTCAGTCAGGATGGTTGGCACGTTTCAACTGAGCTACCGCTTTCGATATTAGCGCCCAGAAACTTGTAAATAGCATTCCTAACATGACGTACATTATAATACAATTTTTTTTTTTACTAAAGTCATTGCCAGCTGAACGTTTGACTTCGTTGTTAATTTCATTTCATAAATTTACTTAAAAATCCTTCCAGGTGAAGAGAAAAGAGAAAACAGAATTCCTTTCACATTTAATCCTTTACTTAGATTAATTAAAACTGACGTGTGTATAAATGATTAGGCTACAAGATTAAGCAAATCATGAAACCTCCTCATGGGAAAACATAGCATTACTTTGTTTCCATAAAGCTGAGCTCTGCTTTTAACCAAATCGTTTATTGAAACACTTTCGCCTTCTTTTCGGTCTTTCCATACCAGTCCATTGCGTAACTTCCTGATCAGTTTCACTTGAACCATTTTACTTGCAGAAAGACTGTCAATCAGCACGCAAAAGACAAAATATTGGTATCTTTTCTTTTCTTTAAAAAAAAAAAAAATCTTTACTTCTTAAGTATGCAACTATGATATACATTCTAATACCCCAATGGCAACGTATTTCACCATGACACACATACAATACATCGTTCTACAGGTGTATAATGTGCTCAGCTTTAACAGAATCCAATACGATTGACCGACCGGAAAACTGTTAATCACGCGACGCACACTCAGAGGCTTTATCACGGAAACATGCATGGCATTGTTTTAACAACGCTCTGGCATCAGAGACACGCGAATTATCACAACGCTTCGTCGGTTGACATCGCTTCTGATGCCTTAAGCCATTACTTGTTTCGAACACATGCAATTAAATTCACCGACAAGAGTTTAACAACAATGTTGATAGTTTCGTGTCGTCTCTATTTTCATTGTTTTAGCCTACTTTCCTTTAAGGAAAAATAAGAAACTGCAGTCTTTCCTCTCTCTCTCTCTCTCTCTCTCTCTCGGTAGACCTACTCGTATATGTATCATATATGGCAGAATATTAATTTATTAATATTCTGTTGATGGAATGTGAAATCATTCAGCATATTCTCACTTTTCATAGGTTGCTTTGGTCCTTGCTCTCAAAATAAAACGTTCTTAGTATGTTGAAACTGGTACAAATAGAAGATATACGTTACAGTTTACCTTAAGAACTTTTATACCAAATAAAATGCACGTCACCTGGATTCTGATGAAAAATACTGGCACCTAAATTTTTTAGTGTTGTAGTGCTGACGGTCGCGGACTTCGGATCGGCACTGGAGAGGCATAAAGCTTCGAGTCCTGAAAACCATGATGATAGGTTTTCTTGGGTCTACCTCAGTTTTACTAAGCTAATGCTGGTGCTATACTAGAAAAATACCCCTGCCGTTACCTTCCTTTACCTTCTTCTGGAAGGTTGCTCGCCATAACAATTCATTCCAAAGATGTTAGTGCAGTAAATAAAAGGAATATGAAATACAGTAATTCTGCATTTGTAATAACATTTACACGCGTATTTAATTAGAAGCTGAGTTTTTTATAAAAAACTGAAAATATGTTTTCACAATGATCTGTATAGATACAATTGCTCTAAGGATGTTTCTTGACGTAGAATGTAAGCTTCATTTGTTCTATACCTAAAGTTTGCATTAAAATACTTAAATAAATAAATAATAGAAAAATTAACATTAATTTAACTTAATTTCTCGGGTGAATTTTAAAGAGCATGGAAAAGAAGAAGATGCGATGGTGAATAGGTCCATATAAACAGTGAGACAACCCAATTCTTTGAGTTCAAAGTAATTAGCACGCTCCTACTTGAAAATTTTAACATTAAGGATAATCTAAAGTAACGATCTTCAACAAAAGATGGCAGCACTACCTCCGTATCTGTCTGATGTATTTTCACGGTTATATGAAATTTCCTCGCTGCTCCTATAAATTCAAGCCTGGAGAGTTCAAACTTTCAGGGAAGAAAGTTCATAACCAATTCAAGTGCATAATCGATGCAGATTTAAAATTTTCTTTTTTGTTCATTGTTGAAAGAGCTTCATTGTTACAGGTTTCGATATTCACAATAACAATGAAGCGATTTCAACAATGAAGGAAAACGAAAATAAACAATCGGCATCGATCTTGCTCTTGAATTTGTTATGAACTTTCTTCCCTGAAAGTTTGAACTCTCTAGGTTTAAATTTATAGGAGCAGCAAGGAAATTTCGTACAACGACAATAATACATTAGACATATACGGAGATTGTGCTGCCATCTTTTGTTCGAAATCGTTGCTATAGATTATCCTTAATACGGGAAGAAAGCTGGTTAAAACAGAAGTACAAAATTGTAAGTAAAATGAAGCAGATATATGAGAAAGATTCATTGTAAAGCTGAAGAATGAGAAAATATGGAGAAACCCAAAGAAGGGAAGATTAATACACTATTGTGGACACTTTTAAATTATGGTGACGTTGATGATGAATGCCCAGCAAGAAATAAGCTTTGTGACCTAAATATTATTGGCCAAGATGAATAGACGATTGTTTGCCAGAGCCTTTCAAGGGATGAAGATAACATTAACGTCCAAGAGTCCACTATGGTTGGCTATGGTTAGTTAACTATACAAAGGACTGTGAACCTTGAACATTCCCATCAGAAATGCCTTCATTACAAGGTGAGCGAAACCATCTGGAACGTTCCCTGTAGTGTTGCCACGAGACGAGACGAAACAGAGGAATTGCTATAGAAAACGAGACGAGACAGAGCACTCGTAATGCAAAGTGTACATCTTTTCGAGAGGAGACACTGTCTGGACAAGATATATTCGAGACGAGACAGCCTAAATCTCGTTTCGTTGGTAACACTAGTTCCCTGGGACATAAAATCTCGTTTCGTCGGTAACACTAGTTCCCTGGGACATATCTTTGACATTTGTGAAAAAGGAACCAGACATGGATAAGTCAAATTGATGCTCAAAGATATTATAGAATAGCCAAACAAAAAGATTGAAAGTAGATAAAGAACGCCATTGGGAACAAATATGTCAAACATTTTATTTTGAAAACTAATAAATTATTGCGAGAAAATTTCAAGCAAATAAAAAAAAAATCTTTACCTTTGTATGAATAAGAAGAAGGATGTTCTTTGTAATATTAGTAAAATACCATTAAGTTTTCGACCATTTATGTCTAGTGGTAAACAAGATGTAAGAAATTTAATACACTCTCGGGACCAGAAATTAATTATGTTTCTGTCCGCAGTGGCATCATGAGATCAGCCGACCCCTACTAGTCTCATTTTATCATCATTTACATTTAATTTTTCTCGATGAACTTACGGAACATTTTGACCTAAATTAATTTACGAAGATTTCAAATCAAGAAAAGCTTTCGTGTCGATACTTGAGACTGTCATAAACAGTTTTCTATAATGTAAATTCTATTAGGATGATGCATAAATTCGTAGCGTGTTTTCGCTGTGCCATTTTTTATTTTGTATACATTTGAGATACAAGGATGGTAAAAACTAATCTGAAACGTATTCTGCTGCATTATCTATGACTGCGTGCAAAGACTGGGGCAACTCCACTCCTGTAGAATTTTTTGATTCCATTCCTTAAGAAATATGCTAGTTTGGAGTTAAGGAAGTCGTCAATCCAAGTTTGAAGAGCATTTTTGTTATCAAAGGAGTTCCCTGGATGCTGCTGCATAGAGATTAGAAAAGCTGGAAATTTGATGGTGCAAGATCGAATGTGGAAGAACTTCTCAACCAAGCTCCTGGATAACTGCTGTTGTCATTAAAATGGAGTGTGGATGTCTTTTATCAACAGTTGCTGGAGTCTTCCTCGTCGTCTATCTTGAATTACGGCTGCAAGGCGTGTGATTTATTGGCAATAAACATCAGCAGTGATGTTTACCTTTCTGGGAAGCAATCCCCATTACATGACGCCATTCTTGTCCTACAGCAGCTTAACATTGTTTTCTGTCGATGGACACTAGCTTTTGCACAAGGGATTACTTTTTTCTTAGGGTTCAATCATTTCTTTCTGTTTTATGTTGACGTAAAGTTACCATGTTTCGTCACCAGTAAGAAACCTGGATAGGAATTATCGTGGCTGTTCTTGAGCTAACCGATAACGAGATCGCAGGCAAAGAAGCACAAATGAATACTCACCGATTTATGTTGTTTTCGCTTAAAGTGCACGGTATCCACACACCTAACTTCTGAAACTTTCTCATGGAACGCAAATATCGCACGATGGTTGACTAGTCAAAGTTCATTATATTGTCTAATTCTCTGGTTGACTGCCGTGACTCATTCTGAATCAACAACTTTAAAGTCTTCATTAAAGCCTAGTTGTGTTCCCGAATGTGGACAATCACTCAGGTCAAAGTGGTCATCACTCAAGTCACTCTATGTAGATTCTGAGAAAGGCTTGATTTCCTCTACTAATCTTGCATTTCGTCGTCTTTTAGGACGTATGATCCCTCTGGGAATCCAATGTTGAAAATTGAATCGCCCATCTATCATCTCATTGTCTATGTGATTAGCCAATCTCCATTTCATCTTTTTCACAGTCTTAGTTACATATTCTTCCTTTGTTTGAGAGCCAATCAATTCATCTGTATTATTGTATCTCCTAGTAGTTACTCCCAGCATACATCTCTCCAATGTTGTTTGTGTAACTCCTAATCTTTGGTCGTTTATGTATTCAATATCTACGTATCACAGCCATACAGCATCAGACACAAGGCATACAGATTTCACGCTCGAGACCCATCGATACTAGGATATTACAAAAGTTCACGAAATCATGATGATCAAAACTTAAAATGGTCAAACCGAAAAATTAAAAACAAATATATTCTTCAAAGTAGAATACATTATGTTCTACAGCATTTAGTAATCGTTTACTCAACTTTGTTATTTCTGTCGTTACCACTCAGGGGGATTCGAGGCAAAGAACTATTGGACTCCGGTTTCGACTAGATTACAAAAGGTTCTGGCGCGAAAAAAATGTGCCATCGACTGGAATAAACGCGACAGTCTCTGGGTGCAAGGTCCGGTGAATAAGCTAGATGAGGGAAGCTCTATTCCCTCTAGTTCTCGGACTTTGTGCCAGTTAACAGCTGGGGTGTGGTTCGGAATGTTATCCTACTGTGCTGTGGATCCACAATCTCGAACTCTGGCTTTTGGTTCTAGCCTTTTCCCCAATGGAAGCTAATAACTGCTCTCAGGGCAATTTTTTCATCCTTGTTCAGAAAAACAATGTTAGAAGGAAAATTAAAAATGACAAATGATAAGAAATTCGAATCTACGATAAAAACTACTGAATGTATCTATCTATATTTGCACAGTGGGAAATGATCAGCAGGAGCAGAAAAACGAAAAAAATGGCGCAAATAAGAGATCGTGAACATTTGTAACATCTTGGTAACTTACTTTTCAAAATCAAGTGTTTAGTCTTCCAAGCGAACCTCACATAATTATTTCGGAAGTCATATTGGCACTCGATATTTTTAATTGCTTTAGGACTAATGAACTATGCCACTTTTCTCTCACTAAAAGTTTATATCTTTCTCTTAATATGCTGGTCGTATATAACTTTTGTTTAACTTCAATTCATTTTAATTCCTACTTTCGAACTCTCATTCCTCTGTTTCTCTATTTTGATTTGTAGTTTTACCTTCACTTGAAGCAATCATGACTTTGCATTAGAGAATAATAGATGATTAAGGAAACCTTCTGCGTGTCCTGGTCGGTAGCTCGCTCGACTTCAATGCTACAGTACTGGAATCGATTTCCGGTGGAAGCTCAAAATTGTCGGAGTTTACTAATGAGATTCTGCGGTAATTATTACAATCCGATTTATCACGTTTTTTATAAACCGGAATTATTATTGAGGTTTTCCGTTCCTTTAGAAGGTCCTACTTTCTCCATATAGCACTTATCAATTGATGCGATTCCTAGATTAGTGTCGTTTCTTCCGCTTTAATTAATTCGGCTGGAATATTGTCTATTTCTGGTTGTTTCAATTTATTTTATCGACATTTCGACCTCGATCTTTCTAGGTTCGGGTATCCATTGTTCTGCTGTATAGATTTTATAAATTCCTCTGTTTGTTCTCCGTTCTGTACATTAAGAGGTTTGTCGAAATACCTTTTCCACACATCTATAATTTTAGTTGGATCCGCATGAAGATCTCTGCGTTCATTTCTGATCATCCCTAATCTCGGCTGGTAACCTCTTCTTAACGAGTTTATTCCTTTGTACAGATCTCGTATGTTATTTGTCTTCCCGTTTTCCTCATCTCCTCAATCTTCTGCGTCAGATATTCTCGCTTTTTATTTCTGAACCCCGTGTAGCATTGCGTTAATGTAGTGGTTGATAATTGCTTAGCTTTTATTGTTTAACCATCGTTGCCTTGCTAGTTTCCGTTCCTCATGAAGCTTAAGGCATTAATCATCAAACCAAGGATTGTTTCTTTTATGTTCCTTTTCACCTACACGTTCCTTCGCTGCTCCCTTCACTATATAACGAATTGTCTCCCACATCTTATTTTCATCAATTTCATTGTAAATTTTATCTTTATTACTACTCGAATCGGCTAAGATTTCGAACCTCTTTGACATTTCTAGTTGGTAATCTGCTCTTGCCCTCTGATTATATAACTTCGAATTTCAGTTGTTTTGATCCTTTGCCTTCTCTGTTCGCGATGAATAACTTTTCCCTCACTGTTGTGATCCCTAACTGATGGTTGGTGTCACCTACCGCTCATCTGTAAGGCCTAACGTCCATTATGCTGGTGAGTCTTCGTCTATCTACTAATACGTGATCGATCTGGTTGAGAGTATAGTCATCCGGAAATACGCATGTGTATTTGTTGTTCAAAGTACGTGCTTTTACTAGTAGAGTACATGTTTCGAAATCGCGAACGTTATCAGTCTTTCTCCATTGCTGTTGCTGATTTCGTGAAAGTTGTATTTTCTTACAGGAGGTCTATATTTTCCCTCCCTACATACGTTAGCGTTGAGATCCCAAACACAATTTCGTATTATACTTCGGCAATCGGTCAAACAACCTTTCTAGCTCCTCGGAAAATGTATCTTTGTAGTTATCATTAGCCACTCCAACCGAAATGACTAATGATTTATTAAAACTGTGTTGCAGCATCGAGTACGCACCGTAACGTACGATAGTTTTTTGTTCACTAACTCTATATTCTGTTCCTAATGAGAAATCCTGTTCCAAAATCGTGAGACTGTGTTCCCCGTAGTAGAAAGCGTATTTACCCTGTCGGATGCTATCATGACCCTACCACCGGGTTTCTTGTATCGCTAATATGTCCATCTCGTACTTCTATGTCTCCCGTGCTGCCACGCAAAAAGCATCCGTTTTGAATAACGTTCGTACGTTCCATGTTCCTATTCTAATGTCTTTCTTAATCCCGTTCTTGGAGCCCCCTGAGGCAGTCCCTACCCGGAGATCCGAATAAGGGACTAGTTTACCTCCGGAATATTTTGCCATAGTAGAATCCATAAACCATGTGTTATTATTTCTTGATATGCTTTAGCGGTGTAAAGTTGTTAGCTCTACGATCTCGCAGTAAAGGCAGACATTCAAGATGTCGTCCTCTGTCCATCTCTGAGCCTTGCCGATGCCATTCATCTCCAGTCTAAGGATGGTAATGGTTCACCATGATATTTTTGTTCGGGGTTATTTTCCCCTAGGCTTTGTAGATCCCTCTAATAACTGCAAGGCAGCAGTACTGGTTTTGGTCCGCCCCGGAAGATGACCGGTACCCACCATATCTGGTCGGCATTCCCCTATTCACCTCCTGGGGAGGCGCCTGGTGGGAGACAAGTAATTACAATAGTATTAAAGTTTAAGTTTGGTAAGCATTTTGCACACAATTGACAATGAACTAATTGGTCTATAGTTCTCGACACCAATACATTTCGGATAAAGAAAATTGCGACAGCAAATGCGGTGCAACTAGGCCACCCAAATGGCACCTTCTTATCCCATAATCGTATCTGGTAAACAGACCCCCTCTTTCTTCTTCCTTTGTCTCTACCATTCTAAAATTAGCAAACATCATGAGCACATTTTTTTGTTCCAAATATACATGTATTAGTATTGATAAAATGAAAGATTAAAAGTTAGACGAAACAATATACATAAGTTGATGGAGGGGGAAATTTAAACACACACAATAAAAAATTGAAACATATGGATGTCTGTCAGACAGAGGTAGAGAAGAGAGAGAAAGAGAGTGTGTGAGAGAGAGAGAGAAAGGGGAGAGAGAAGAAGAAGGCATAGAGTTAATAATATGGAATATAGACGTAGTAAAAAGAACCTAACATTATAAAGTTCAGTTCCCAGTCAGCCAACAACAAAGTAGAAGTGACTTTTGGATTTTATATTTTTTCAGGGCTGTTTGAATATATAGAGGGTGCTTGAAAAATTCATTAAGACACTTTCAAAATGGAGACCAAACTGATGGTCAGATTAAATACTCATGGTTTAAAGTGAAACTGCAGTGTTTTGAGACACATGTAGTATGATGTCAAAAGTTTAACACACATGCTTTCATTGCACCTGGTTCGGTTGCAAATTTGGTGGGACTCATTGAACGTACTGGTTTGGATTATATTGTAATCAGGGATTCCGCTAGGATTTTCAGATTGGGATGGTGCAAAGTAAAAAATGATAGGGTGTAAGTAGTTTTGCAATGTTTCTATCAACTTTTGACAGCAAAAAAGTTAAATTTGGGGAGTAGGCTCGAGGATTTAGGACTGAACCCTCCCCTGCACACGAGCCGGGGTCTTACAGAAGCACTGAGTGTAACAAACACAGTAGATAGGAGATACCGTAGGCAATACCTTCCATTCTAGACTACTAATGCACATTGAACATACAAAGAAAATGAATGAATTATAATTTTTCCGCTTAGTTTCTATCAGAAAGAGCCAAGATTACATATCCAAACTGTATCAAAATGAAAAGCAACAAATGTTCAAAAGCAAAATTAGCATGTTCCATATATTCATAGTTAACATTACATGTTCCACATTTCAAACCTGAAAAAAATACACTTAATAGTGTGTTGATAATTTGTAGGATGTGTCGACCTTTGTTCGAAACTAATATACAAAAAATTCTTTTCTTCAATAATAATAAAAAAAACGGACCATTTTCTACTCATATCTTAAAACTTATTTGTTTTGAACATTCCACTCTAGATTGCACCTATTGCGAAATAACGTTTTAATAATTACAACACTAATGATATAGTGTTTATAACAATTCGCACAGATGGAATGGACACCGCAGAGCTGAAAGGTGTCACCAGCTGTCAGAGGGATTCTTAACAAGTTTTGGAATGTGTCATGGGAACACATTCTAAGCTGGTGATTCGATTTAGATTGGATAACCTGGGCAATGAGGAAGAGATTTTAATTATCTCATTGCATTTGAACAGTGTTTTTTTTAGAGGTTACCAGAACCGGAGATGTTCCCCCGGGGAAAAATACGACGCCGAAATTCCCAGTTAAATAGATTTTCCAGTCCGGATCAATCGGGTTACGGGTCACTTACGTTTGGGTCAGGACCTGTTACCGGGTCATCGAAAGTGGCCCGGAATTGGCTCTGAAACACGTACAAAAAAGAGAGTATGTGTAAAGTAAGGGAAAATAAAGATGAATAGGGAGAGAGAGAGAAGAAGAAGAGAAAGAAGCAGCGAAGACACCATAAAAATACATCAAGAAAGAGAGGAAGAGAGAAATACCAATGAAAAACATGAAATCTACATTAACGTCATGCTAAAGAGCACGCACACTGTCTACTCGGATTCTAAAAAATGATGCGTAAGTTCTCCATCCTGAGATGAGGATCTTTTGCATACTTCTGTTTATGCGAGAAAGATACTGGCCGGTGGGGAATTGAACCGAGGTTTCTAAATAGAAAGTCGAGCACAGTAGTGCTGGCCGGGTGGCCGAGCGGTCTGCGGCGGTAGGCCATCGGCTCGTGGGTATCTTTCTAAGAATAATAACATGAAAAGTGGATATTATAGATCAATGAGGTGTTCTTAACTGTCCTGGAAACCCTGAGGGACTTTATTTGACTTTTCCCGCCAACATTCGTAAATCGTCTTCCTCTTATAGTGACTCAGGTGTTTGATTCCACAGTCTGAAGGATTTTCCGTTTTGTATGAGAAGTTATGATTAGATTGTTCATGATCACTATGTAAAAATACTTGCTTGAACAGGGTTTGAACCTATGTTGCTTTGCTTTAGTGCTGAAAAGTGCAGCAAATTTCCCCTACTCCATCTTGTCAACTAAAGACAGAAGCTATGAATTACTAAGTTCAGAGCTAATCTTTGGAAATAGCCAACTTCGTCCTGTAAGTTGTTTAAACCAAAGTGCACGCTATAATTTCTTTATTCAACGACTTATAGACAAATTAGTGCCCACTAATATCCAAAATAACAAAAATCCAGAAAAAAATAGAGAAGCAATAACAGCGTATGCAGTTTTTTGCGCCGTGGAATTTCAAAGGCACGCTTGTAGCAATAAGTATAAATTATTATTATTGCAGTGAAACGTCCGATAACTGACAGTTATATTTCCTGAGAACAGCATTGAATATTATGGAAGTAAACTCTGTCAATAGTGTACTATATGAAGAAGAACACTGACAGCTTGATAATGTTTTCTTTTAAAGTAAAAATCTCTCTATAGTGGACGTATGTAAAGCTTTCTGCATAAAATAGTTTTTTTCAGATGTGAGTAATTTGCCTATCAGGAAGACAATTGAAGACTTTATTTCCAATCCCCCTAAAATATAATTACTGAACATCATCAGTAACAATATTGTTAGAAAGTGCCTAAATGAATTCCAGAGCACCTAAGGATGGCACTAGTTTTTGTAAAGTGGGCTCCGAATAACTCTGTTCAATAAACCCCAGCAATCTGAACCTATAATTGGACTTTTCTAAACTGTACAGTATTTGTTATTAAAGTCCAATATCTGTAGTATGGTGGCTCAGTATATGTAGGTATAATATCAAATAACAAATAATATTTTGGCATTATACGAATTTAAAGTGCACGTCAATTGATGTTTAACTTTTTAAATTTCAGCAAAGATTCTACCTTCACGCCTAAGTTGTCACATCAACGAATAATATCACTATGTTTCTATCCTTGTCACGCCATGCACATATATTTTACACAAATCTCACGAATCATTCTTTGGAGATGAGGTTCGTGTCCCATTTTCTCTTCCGTTTCCATAATAAAGGACAGTGCGTGCATACAAAAAAAATTGAATTTGAATTGAATTTTGAATTTAGTTTTAAGGCCTTTTAGGGAACTTTAGCTCAGACCGTATGAATGATGATGCGATTAATTGGTGTAATAAAGAAAGTGGGAGGTAACTCGAGAACTGGAGAAAACGCATGAACACGCATTGTCGGATCTATGGGGGCATTGTCCCCAATCATTTCTGAGTGACTAAATGTTTCATTCTAAATGATAGCTTTGAAATTTGTTACCAATAAAATAAATTGTATTGCCCCCCCCCCTTCAGGGTCTCTCTACTAAATCCAACCACGCGAACACGGTGTTTGCCCACCACAAAGCGCGCATGGAATGAGCAGAGATCGATCCAAAGTATACATAAAAGTAGGGGGGCTATACTATACATGATTTTTCTAATAAGCATATGTATAGATTTACACAAAATATTTACTTGCTTCTTGGTGCGCGTAAACATGGATTCAAGTTCGTGAGAGACTATTGAACAGAGTAGTTCGGAACAGGCTTTAGCCAAAACTATAGGTCCCGTTCGTTAGAAGCTCAGCTGTTCGTTTAGTCATTCGTAGCAATTATTATTGATAATGTTTAGAAATAGTTTTTGCCTTTGCGTATTGCCTTTTCTCTTCTTCATTATATAAACATTTACAAATAAATTCAAATATAATTTGTAAACGCTATTTACAATTGGTAGAGGACGAAAATTTAACGTTACGACGTAGCTGACATAAGTAAAACAGTGTTGGAAGATAAGAGGTTCGAACCCATACTCGTGAGCATCAACAGTACAATAACCAAGATCCTGAAAGACTTCGGCTATGAAGGCTAATGCTGGACAGAATTCAATGTTGGCAAGTTCTATACCGCTAACATTATAGCAAGTTTATGTAGTTCTTTTCTTTTCTTATTCCACAGAAGTTGAAAATGTGGAGATAATTTTGATACTAGGCGACTTCAGTCAGTAAGTCCGTTCCGAAAGTTTACAAAAAGCTACACTTTCGCGTAATATAGACATATGATGACGAATCAAATTCAATCCTGACTCACTTGCTGAAGTAGTGGGTTCGAATAGCCTGAAAGTGATGACTTTTTATATTTACAATACAAACTGTCAAAAGTTAAAATTTGTGTTACGTTCAACTTGTCATATTGCACGAAGTGTATTAGAACTTTTAATTGAAGTTTCAACTTTTCCATTTGCTAATGACAATATTTTGGTGGTTTTAGCTTCGTTCAGAGTGGTTTACGTTAAAATAAGAGAAAATAAATGATCGTATCTTAATGTGACAACACTTACCCTAAACTGGATTTGTTCCTAAACTGCCAAAATATATTAATTTCATAATTCGACATGACAAAAAGGACATGCGTACACATGTGTTTATAAAACTGCCAAAATATATTTATTTCATAATTTAACATGACAAAAGAACGTGTTTATTTGCCACGCAATACATACAGACAAAAATGTGACACATATATTCAATGTTATATTTTCCTCGCATTTGAACTTAGCAATTCATGGCATCTGTCTTTAGTTGGCAGAAGGGAGTAGGGGAAACGTGCTGGACTTTTCAGTACTAAAACAAGCCAACATAGATTTAAACACTGTTCATGCAAAACTTTTTTACAAAGCGATCGTAAAGAATCTAACCATAACTTCTCATACAAAACGGGGAATCCTTCAGACTATGGAATCAAACCCCGGAGTCACTACACAGAGGAAGACGATTTACGAATGTTGGTTGGAAAAGTCCAAATAAAGTCTCTGGGGGGTTCCAGGACAGTTGAGAACATCTCATTGATCTGAAGTATCCATTTTCCTGTTATTATTCGTAGAAAGAAACACTATAAACACGTTTTGGGTAGGTTTAACTGTGGAGTATCGCTATCGTGCTAACTTCCTATTGGAAAACCTCGGTTCGATTCCCCACCAGTTAAAATCTTTTTCGCATAAACGGAAGTATCCAAACAGAGATTCATCTTCGGGTTGGATAACTTACGAAGCATCACTGGTGAGAATCCAAGTAAACAGTGTGTGTGTGTTCTATAGCATAATGATAATGTAGTTTCCATGTTTTTCATTGGTCTTTCTCTCCTCATCTCTTTCTTGATGTATTATTATCGTGACTTCGTAGCTTCTTTCTCTTCTTCTTCTTCTATTTCTCTATTAATATTTATTTTTCTCTTACTTTACACAGACTCTCTCTCTTTTTGTGCGTGTTCTAGAACCAAATCCGGGCCACTTTCGATGGCCCGGTGACTCGGCCTGACACAAACATAAGTGACCCGGTCTGGAAAATCTATTTAATTGGGAATTTCGGTTTCGTATTTTTCGTGTTCTCGGGGTAACACCTCCAGTCCTGGTCTTGGTGAGAGAAACACTGTTTAAACGCAATGAAATAATTAAAATCTCTCCTTCAACCTCTGGGTTATTAAATTCGAATCACCGGGTTAGAATGGGTTCGAATTATAAACCCCATGGCACAGTACAAAACCTGACCAGCATCCCCCGACAGCCGGTAACCTCGAGACTCAAATCCTCGAGACTACACCCTAACTTTAACGTTCTTGCGGTCAAAAGTTGATAGAAACCGTGCAAAACTCTACTTACACCATCTCAATTTTGACTTTACACTCTCTCAGTCTGAAAATCCCGGCGGATTCCCTGAGTACAATGTATTCCAAACCAGTATAGTACGTTAAATGAGCCCCACCGAATTTGCAACCAAACCACGCGCAAACAAAGCATGTGTCTTACACTTTTGATATTATTCTAGATGTGTCTCAAACTTTGCAATTTTACTGGAAATCATGAGTTTTTTATCTGACCACCAGGTCTGGTCTCCATTTTGAAAGTGTCTTAATGAATTTTTCAAACACCCTCTATATATTCGAATAGCCCTGAAAAACAAATATAAAATCCAAAATTCACTTCTATTTTGCTGTTGGCTTTCTGAGAACTGAACTTTATAATGTTAGGTTCTTTTTTACTACGTCTACATTCCATATTTTTAACTGTATGCCTTCTTTTACTTCTTCTTCTTCTTCTTCGTCTCCCTCTCTCTCTCTCTCCATCATTTCTCTGCCTCTGTTTTTAACAGACATCCATATGTTTCAATTTTTCATTGTGTGCGTTTAAACTTCCCCCTTCATCAAGTTATGCATGTTTAGTCTAGCTTTTATTCTTTCCATTTGTCAATACTAATACATGTTTATTTTGAACAAAAAAAAATATGTGCTCATGATGTTTGCTGATTTTAGAATGGTAGAGACGAAGGAAGGAGAAAGAGGGGTCTGTTTCTCAGACACGATTATGGGATAACAAGGTGCCGTTTGGGTGGCCTAGCTGCACGGCGTTCTCTGTCGCATTTTTTTATGCGAAATGTACCATTAGTGTTCAACCTCAGGATGGTGGCCCTCATGAGTTAGGACGTCTCTCTCACATGCCCTTGCCATCACCGCTTGAGGGTGAGGGCAAAGTTACAGCATAAGGTTGACGGTGTGTGAGGGCTGAACGAAAATGTGAGAATGAGGGTGAGTAAGGGTGAGGATAAGGTGTCAAATAAGGGTGAAGGGAAAGTTAAACATGAGGGTGAGGGTGAAGGCGGAGTGAAGATATGAGGGTGAGGGCAAAGTTTGCAACGTTAGGGTGTATAAGAGTGAGGTCCGCCCTCATGAGTGCTACCCTCGTGAGGTTGAACACCCACGTTGGTAATCATAAAATTGCTGCAAGTATTGTTCCAAACATAAAGTGACTGCAAGAAAATATTGTTTGTGTTGTGTTTAAAGTAGAATGCACAAGAACTATAGTCCTAGCCATAAGTGTTCAACATCATAAAGGTGACTCACATGCCATCACCCTTACCGCTTGAAGGCGAGTAAGGGGTGAGGGCGAAGTTGGAATGTGTGGTTAAGGGTGAGTACAAAGCTGCAATGTAAGAGTGAGGACAAAGTTTGAACGTGAGAGTGAGGAGAAAGTTGGAAAGTGAGGGTGAGTGCGAAGACAGAACGTGAGGGTGAGAGCTGAGGGAAGATGTGAGTGAGGGATAGGGGAAGACGTGACGGTGAGTGAGGGCGAGGGCCGAGCAAAGGTGTGAGGATGCGTGAGAATGCAGACGAAATTGAAACTTGAGGGTGAGGGTGAGTGTGATTTGGCGAAAATCAACACCTTTGCTTTGTCCCGTTTATTGTGGAACAGAATAATAATAAGCATCATTTCAACCTGAGGGTATTTATCTCTACTTGAGGCACATTAGGAATAATGTAGCAAGATCTTTCATCGCTTCATTTTCTCATTTAAGTATCCTTGCTCTGAGTCAATCTTCTCCTGTCGATTTTCAAGTTTCCCTTCAAAGTACAGGGAAGAAAGGAAGAGTATGGCGATGGACTAAATGAGGGCACCCAAAAGAAAGAAAGTTTCTCAGAACAAAAACGCCTGACAGAGAACGTCTAAACGGGAGGGATGTATCAAGAGATTAAACTATTCAAGGAAAGATTTTTTTATAAAATGAAAGTTTTGTTCATCTTGCTTTGAATTCCAATTTTGTTTATGGCCTTAAAGCAAGTAACTCAGACTGTGATAGAGTAGAGTAGAGGATATTGGAAGGAGTGAACCATTCCGACATTTAGTCCGGTGTAATTAAGGGGAAAACCTGAAAAAAAAAAAGCTCAGCTAGGATAGCTTCCTCTGGGATCGAAATCAGGACACTCCAGACGGGCTAGCAAATGCTCCCTACCTATTGAGCTACAAGCACTCAGTTTGGTTATTTTCGTAAAATGTACTTTGTTTACTTCGTGACAACATTACAATTTAAGCGCAGTCCATAACTAGAAAAAAAATATTTGTTATTCTTTATTCAATGCTGAGGAATGGGGCATGAATTTCAATTCTGTATATTTACTTACTTTAAAAGTTGTCAACACTGGTAAAAACATAAAAACAGTATTGAGAAACAGTTAAGCGGAGGCATTGGTAGAAGGTAAGAAAATCCTCGAAATTTGCTCCAGTTTCTCATCAATAACTGATGGCTTTAACGTCGTTTCCGTGCAGCACAAAAGCCATTTTCTTTAACCACTCAATATCCTTCTTTCTTTAAGACGGAGAAACACAGAACATTATGCAATTCTCCTTCAAGAGAAGCATTTCGTGCGCAAAGAACGGCTTCATTTGTCGTTTCCAATATTCTTCTGCGATGGCCAAAGTTATCTTCCAGCAATTTGAGAAAGCCATGCACTATCGCATTGTGTGGCAACGAATGACACATCAATTTCACGCTCTGATTTTTCAGGTCAAAGAGAATCGACTTTTGTCTAGCGTTTTATGAGATTTCGTGTAACCCAATTGTTCTCTACTTTTATTATTTTATTTTTGTTTTTGCACGTAAACCCATATACGCACACAAGTTATCCCAACAATTTGCTTTCTGTCTAAATATTTATGTGGTTCAAAATATCATGTAATTTTTCAGTTAAGTAATAGTTTTACTTCAAACTGAAATAAGCAGAGTTTCTTATAGCGTCTATACATGAAAATGTGCACACGCAACCAGTTTTAATTTAACATTTAAATATCACGAGTAAGACGCATTTAAGAACATTTTCTTGTCGGCTGATTCAAGCATGTTTTGCACATCTTTCTGATTAAGTCTGTTACCTAACATAAGTAATTACAATCTTACCAAGTACCCTAACCATAACGCTTTGAAATGTAAGTTCTATTTCCTCACATCGGTTTAAGAGATGCACATTGGTCGGATTAGAAGCTCAATTGTTTTATTCAAACGTGTCGTTCAGCTAAACTGGTCAGGGCCTTGTTTACGGATACTTTATACTGAAAAATACAATGGAAGATGTATTTGGAGGAGACAGCAGAGACAGAGACAGAGACAGAGATGTAGACAGAGACATAGACAGAGACATAGACAGAGACAGAGACATAGACATAGACATAGACATAGACATAGACATAGACATAGACATAGACATAGACATAGACATAGACAGAGGCAGAGGCAGAGGCAGAGGCAGAGGCAGAGGCAGAGGCAGAGGCAGAGGCAGAAGGAGAAGGACTTAAATTGACTTGAAGAAGTTGGTACTTTCGTCAGGAAAGTAATGATGATGATGATGTGGCTCAAAACTTTATTTTATTCTCGCACATTATATTTAATCAATACATTCTGAAGTGCAGAAAGGATACTGATATAAATTAGGAATTATGTTCCAAAATGGCGTAACTTAGCTCCTCCTAGCAAAATGTGTATTCACCCTGTCCGATGTTTTATGTTGACCCTCCCGTGGGATTTCTTGTATCGCTAGTAAATGCATCGCGTAGGGCTACATCTCAGTCTCGCGTACCACCATCTGAAGAGGGCCTGTTTTATTAAAGGTTTGCACGTACGTTCCATGTTCCTATTCTAAGGTCATTCTGAATCCTGTTTTTGGGTTGTTATGTAATTAACGTCCTAAAAGAGCTTGTGAGCTTCTAAGGGTGATACCTACAGTTCTTGGTAAAGTGGACAAGGAACCACTCCGACGAGAATTGAACCTGTGACCACGCCCAGCACACAAAGGGAGTGCACAAGCGTTTCGGCCACCCCGAGGTCTGCTATTCTTCGAGCCCCTTAAAGCAGTCCGCGCGCGGAGATTCTAATGACTCAATGAGGAACTAGTTTAACCATGAAACAAAGTAACAAGAAATAGTAGAGCACCAGAAGTGTGTTAAATTTACTATAAAGAACCTGTACTTATCAGAGACTATAAGAGTAAAATGAAACCTCTTTGAAACACTGTAAAATTTAATTCTTGAACAATTTAAAAAGAATATTTTACAAACCTGAAATGAATCAAAATTTGATCATATTTAAATTTCACTTCTAATTACTATTTGAATAGATTTATTGTTTCTCACAAGTCTAAGTATATCAGTAAACGGCTTTGGTGTTACAAAAGTTGTCGGGACTGGCGGGATCTTCTCGTTGACAATGGATCTGCACCTAAGATACGAAGAGCACGCACAGGAAGTTTGACACCCTTTTCGCAATATATTAGGAAAGTTCTGTGAGAAAACGAATGAGCCGAAATTTAAGAGGACATTGTGAACAAATTTGGGTAAAAGTTGCCTTTTTGCAATGTCTTGGCATTACGAAGATTTGTTTAACCGAACGGCTGTAGCTTAGTGATAGACAGCGTTGGCATTCGAGAGGCCGTGGATTCATCCTAGCAGACGACTCGGCTGATTGAGCTTATTCCATATGCTTTCCTCAGTCTCCCCAGCAAAATGCTGGGGTGGAACTTTCAACATAGGCCCTGTCCGACACCCTTTCTCCCCTATCGTGGCCTGAGCCCTAGATGCTTGAATGCCATAAATAAAGTCAATTCAGCTAAGAATTGTTCTATGGAAACTTTCTCCTCCAGGTGACTCCATAAGCTCTGCTTAAATTCTGAGTGAAAATTTAAGTCGAGAACTCTAGGTAAAGCCGTGGCACTGCAATATCCAGTGTATGACGAAATTAGCAAATGTCACGACATTACTAACTTTTATTCTACAAGAAATGTTTAAAAAGTAATACAGAAAATCTTAAAAACAAAAGAGTTCTCAAAGCTCAGCTTCTAAACTACAAGACAAACTGCGAAGACTTCTTTTACAGATTGCTTACACTGCTTCAGCATTTAAGTAAGAGGTTTGTGACAGGCGTGTACAAAAAGTGTGTTTTTAATGTTAGAAATGACGTCCATGTTGTACTTTGGGTTAGATACTTAAAAGGGAACTAGAAATCTTCTCAAGTTGTTTTCTTTTATTGTGTTGTTGTTTGTGCCACACTTATTCATTTAATAATTTATTGATGGACTGTCTTGCCGCACATACTGAGGGCAAATTCCAAACCAGATTAAGACACGCAATATTTCTTTTGGTATCATTCTTGACACACCTGGGAGTCACGATCTCTGGGAGCAATTTAAGCTACAATAAATTGAATCATATCATGCTACTGCTCCGACAAACTTCGCGTGCTCCCAGTTAACAGAAACGGACAAAAAATTAATGTTGTAACCTTTAATATCTTAAAGGAACACAAATGAACAATTACGAATTCTGTTATTTTTTTAATGAAGACTGTATCTTTGTACTACAGATATTGCGCACTTATCGGTACTGGTGTAACCCATAGTACTGCTAGTGTCCATACAATTAATTTTATCTTTATTTTAACTGCGCATGAAATAGAAATAATTTAAATGATTTCGTAAATAATTGTCTATATACGTAGTAATATAGGATATGTAAATATATGTCGTTGTTGTAGATTCTTTCGAATATCAAACCTGCCAGCTAGCTCATATAACTCTCAATCTGAAGGTATCTGATAACAGAAATCGTGGGCATATGTTCGAGGACACCAAAACAATAAACTATAACTGAATGCTCATACCGGAGAGAAAAGAAAGTAACTGCTCCAAGTCTGTTTTCCAAACCTTTCCTTCCCGACGAAAACAGTGGAGACTACTCGCTTTCCCCTTCGTAAAATCTCTCTTTACAGGACTAACTATTTAATGGGCAGAAACCAATAGAGCTCAAAGCTCTGCAACTCCCGCCGCATCTAGCTAAGTACGGAGAAATAATAATCTGGCAATAGCCACGAATGTAAAAACAGTCTATTTATTTAAATCAAATTGTGGGACTTACAACATACCATACATCATTTCTTAAATACCTAGTACAATAAATCTCATATGGCATTGCAACTTTCAATTTTAATTTCTTATCGTTATTGATAGAAACACCTATTCAACTTTTGCCATAATTAATTTCAAATTAAACATAATTAAATTATTTTTTTTTTAGTCCCTATCCAAATTATTTTCATACTTTTGAAAATACTTCTGTTTATTTCACCTACAATATATTTTTAAATCAACAAACATACATGAAGACATGATTCACTTTTTTCATTGTTTCGTTCAATATTACGAAAACAAGATAAATACTCATTATAGTAAAAACTTTAAAGACAATTAAGATTACTAACAACAACAAACAATCAACAATATAAACATTTCAGTTTATTAAATTAAAATTCAATATTTAGTCCAACAATCCTTCATGATGATATATTCATATCGCATATCACGCACTCACAAGGCATCAGAAAAACCTATAATAATGTTAACTTTCCATTTTCAATTTTACTTACTCTCAGTTACAAGTATACAACGATTGAGTTTATAGTCTTGAGAGTTAAATTGATGGATCCAGTACAAGAGTGAACTATCCCAGAAAGTCAATAATGTCGTGATTACCAATTACTTGTAATCGCCTGACATTTCTCTGCACCCTAAAGATCACTTTTTGTTGTTTTATGAACTCCACAGGCTCCAAAGTCCATCCATGGCCTGAGCCAAAGATCTTAAAAATTAAATTCAAATTCAAATTCGAGAGTTCATCCAAGAACTATCAGATTGAAGACAAATGCAAGTAATTGATAATCACGATCTTATTTATTTTATGAGATACCGGTAGCTCATTATTGCAGTGGACCACTTAATTTTCTGCTTCTTACTCAAACACTCGCAGTCTGCAACACAAGTAAATGAGTGTGTCATTTACTTTTACTCTTTCTATTCTCACGAAACGTAGTTTCCACGTCGCAACGTACTATAATAGTCACTAATGAACACTTTTCTTTAGACGATCATATTTTCTCCCTGTTAACCGATTGTACAATTCCATTATTTCAAGAATTCTTTTATTACGAATTTTATTTATGTTCAGTACATACATGCACCATTAAACTAGTGTTAAAATTTAAAACAACTGGAGCAACACAGGCCAAAATAGTTAAATTAACAGACGGATCTTTTGCTTTAGGATAGAAGTGTATTCCAGTATTTGCCTTTTAATTTTGTAACAAAGTGCAACTAAAATATTCTATGCGTAATTGCGTATAAGTAAAGGTCAAAATTTAAGCTCAGATTCTATGATCGTTATTTAAAGTTCTTGTAACCATGGTACCTTCTAGTAATTTAAAGTAATCATAGCCCATGTAGGGCATTTTCCTATGAACTGCCTATCGCTGCTTTATCTGTTTCTGGAGACCGCTGGACGCTAATTGGTATTTCAGGGAAATTTCCAGTTACCTCATAATGTTGGACAAACAATGAAATTTGAAGCTACTACCGGGAATCGAACCCTGCACTGAGGAGAATAATGTTAACTACTCAGCTTAGAGTCAACTCTCCTTGTAGTATAAAGAGAATAAACTTTCTTTGTTCTTATTCATATAATATATTCTCCTGTCTGTTCTAGAGATCTTTCGGCTCGTGGTATTGTTTGTTCTAACTAAAGATTGTGAGTGGTGGCAATATATTGCAGAGTAAACCTTAGGAAAGCAGTAGAAAAACTCACATTGAATTGAGAACCGTGGAGAAGCCATGGTTTACTGAACGCTAGTGATCCAACAAAGCCTACAAACAGTAACATTTCCCTCTACTCTCATCCCCACTCTACTCCTGTTTACATTACAACGGAATTTCGACTGGTTGACTGAAACAATTTCTGGACATTGGGTTTAGTGCGATAAAATTAGATGCAATGAAGGGATGGAATTCTAGTATCCTAATTCTTCATTATTTGCGAAAACACAATTTGATTGCTTTGTCCTTAATACAGAACAATAAAACACATCACAGATATGCTTATGGCAGATGAAGGACTAAAGAAATGGGGTCAGGGCTGAAGCTTGTATCCAGGCTATGAACTTCGTATTTTTCCACGAAAGAAACATGTTGTGACCAATCTATTTGCAATATCTTCAGACTTGTCTACATGAACATGAATATGAAATAATAGTTTCCATTATTGTGCAAAAAATGAAGATTGAGTGCAACAATAACAGATTAAAAGAAGCAAAAAAAAAAAAAAAGAGAGAGAAGAAAATGACACTTTGTAGAACTAGTGCAAAAATTAAAAAAATGGGAAAGGCGCTCGTTTTGTACGAACTTATTCTGAGAACATTTTGTTTCAATTCTCTGTTACTCTGAAAAGTGGGCTGGATCACTTTTACACTCAGTCTTTCAATTACTTTAAACATGATTAACAATAATTAGTTGTTAGTTCTCTACATACAATTGCAGAAAATGTCTCTGATCGGTACATCCATCATGATTAAATGTGTACTGTTCATTTGTATTTGTCAATCTACACAATTTTGCACTTTCTAAACTATTTTTATAGGCATTCCGAAATTTCCATTTTTTTTTTTCAAAAGTAGTCTATTTTCTTAAAATATATTCGTGGGCTAGACGGACAGCTATAGTTTAACCCATAACTGAGGGATATGACGTCTAGTCTTGCCAGAGTCTAGCTTAAAAGTATTGAAATACCATTATATTTTTAAATTGCTGGGTGGAAGGCACTTCCATGTGGAGAGTATATTCTTCATGGCGGCCATCTTGAAGTCTGCCATATTGAATCCCGATTGATTTCCTTAAATAGGAACGGGGTCGTGTAATATGTCATTTTAGGCTAGAATTTCACGAGAAATACGTTTCTGAAGTCAGTTTTGCCGTAAATTTAATAATGTGAGAGATAAGAGTACGTGACGCTAGCTTGGGGTAATGTTCAAATAGCCTGGAAACACCTATTTTGCCTTGACATAACGACGGAACGGAAGTGAAACCCAATTGCTAACAAATCCATATCGATAGGGCACTATACTCAGCAAAAATTTGTATGCATTTTGTTTCATTTCCGTTGATATTTCTAGAAGAAATGTGTTCGTAGGCTATTGTGTTTTTACCCCATTCTAATGCCACTTACTACTATCTCTCAGACTATTACATTTATGGAAAAACACTTCAGAAACGTATTTCTCGTAAAATTGTAGCCCAGAATGACATTTTACACAACCCCCGTTCCTATTTAAGAAAATCAATCGAGATTCAATATGGCGGACTTCAAGATGACGGCCATGATGAATATACCCTCCACAAAGAAGCGCCTTCCACCCAGTAACCATTACTGTGTAATTGCTTTCCATATCTTTCAGCAATTAAAAAAAATATCATGGTATTTCAACACTTTATATCACTCTTCACAGACAAGAATTTCACTATTGTATCGTCAATTTCTCTTCAACCACTGGCCAATAGCACCTAATATCTTACACACAAACTCAGTTTCTTATGCTGATTTTAAATATGTAGAGACTATATCTCTTCTAGATGTGAGTGTCCACTTGAAATAATGTTACTTGTTAGACCTATAGCTAAGTTCAAGTTCCAAAAACAGAGAAAATTTTCTTTGGAAAATATGAAATGAAATGTAAAATTTGTGAAAAAGCAGTCACGCCAGTTCGTCTTTTGAACGACGATATGTGGTCAAAGTTATAACATGATACGAGGGGAATGAAGAGATTAATTAATATTCCTTTAGATAAACTGATTGATGATCACTCCAGTTTTTTTTTAGAAAACTAGGTAAATTTATTTGCTATTGTGTAGGATTACATCTTTTTGGTATGAGTCCTTGCATCTTGAAGAAGGACGCAGCACTAGGTTAAGTCATGTGATCAGCATTGCATCATTCTCCTAAACTATATTTTCATTGCGATAAACACATTTACTTAGCTCCCATATTAGCAAAAGAGGAGAAATTGCCTTGGTATAGTTTGCACTTTGCACCTGAGTACAACGATTGTCATAAATTTAAAAACAAACGGTTTTTAACAGTTTTATAATAAACATACTCTTAACAAAAGGACAAGTGCAGTAAGAAAGATCCTTATTTTATTAGGTCTATTTTAGTGTAATTACTTATTTTCCCTCCATTTTCTATTGTACAGAACCCGTCAATGCTTGTTGATTAAAAGATACTATGAAGATATATGAAATCTTACAAAAGATAACAAGAGATGAACTGTAACGCGTCATAGGCAGTTAATTAAGTTCATAGCTTATGTTTTATCTACTTTAACTCAAACGTAAAAAATACGTGTAACAATAGTCTACCTACAAGGCGGGAGCTGATGACCACGCCTACAATTTCTCCATCGAAAGTAGTTCAATGGAAGTATTAAAATTATTAATTCAACTTCCCTTATACGTTTCACTTTCTCACGGCTACTACGCACATCATACCTGCAGACACAACAGTCCTGCACGCAGAGATGAGAAAGTTTAAGAATCATTAATATGAATGGGAGTATGTGAATGTGTGATGAGGTAAATGATGATAATGACTTTTGCTTTCCTTGGTGCAACATGATCATGTTCACATCAGGTGTCACACATGTTAATATGGCATTACCGGACTCCTTTTTCTCTTTTTCTTGATTATCCTATATCGCTAAAGGAAAAAAAAAGTCATATATCCGGACCAGCACTTACAAAAAGTTATGTGTGCATGTACGTACCTCATGACTTAACAGAGGTAAGAGATTTCACTTCTCACGGTTGCCATAGTGACTGGAGAGTTTGACTGTAGAGCACTTACTTGCGTTACTGTACTCACGGTGGGGGAGGAAGAACCCGTTCACCAAAGTAAACCGTGAGAACCAGGAGAAGATTTCAGTATTTTTGTCCCGGAGGCACCCAGTCGCTCTCGTTTCAAACAAGCGGAGGATCTTTCCTTCACTTAGTCATACATCGCAGCTAATACAGCTTTTCTTTCATACCAAAAGCTTTTCCGAGAGATCTAGATCATTTTCCACCCCCACACACTCACATTCTCGCTCTCAATACACCCCCGCAGAAGACAGAGAGATCCATGTTTTATGTTTATGTTTTGTTCTTCGTATTATGGGTCCTTTCATACGTTTCATCATGATATGTTCTCGGATTGTCAACAGGTGGCAGTAGTGTCCGGTGCTGAGAGTGTATTTTTGAAGAGCAGTGTGTATGCCCGTCTGCCGCCAATGAAAGGGGAAACTCCGCCGCATGGTCAGGCCTCGTGGATGGTACAAGCGGTTACGCTTTTCTTGCTCCTTATATTTTTTTCTCGAAACGTGTTGACAGGGGGTGGGGCACACCCCCATCTTTTCTTCTTTTGGGGATCTCTACGTTACCACTACAAAGGAGGAATGGCAGCAGGAAAAGATCTGAAAGAGGGGTGTTTTTAAACAACGAAAGCTAAAAGTAACGTGAATTAATTTATTGTGAAGTGTAGCTACCAGTGACTTGTTTTCAAGATAGTTTTACGAGATTTTTTAAATTAAAAATGGCAATTGTTTTCTGGTGATGTGTTAGTGCTGCTTTCAGTGCAAGTGTTTTGTGTGGAATGCCACAGGACAACCATGGTCATCGGGGGGAGGTGGTGGACAGTAGAAATTCTGCATCGGAAACAGTGGCCTCCAACGGCCGAAAGCCCGATATCTTGGACGGCGTGGACAAGGTATTGGATGCGGAAACTCAAGCCGCAGCAGCCGCTAAGGCTCTGGAAGGCCTCTGCTCTCTACAGAACGTGTTATCACTACAAAGCGCGATGATGTTCCCATTTCATCACCAGCAAAACAACCCGATCACATCATCAGCTGCTGCAATGACTTCAATTGCTGCTGCTATGTTACCTTCCACTTCCGGTATGACCCTTCCGGTGTCTTCCCGACTTCCAACGGCAGCTGCTGCTCTCAATCTCCAAGCGCTGGAATCATATTTAGCTCTCCAGAGATTATCTTCCAACAGGACAGCAGTAACTTCCTCTGCATCTTCTACTGGAAACACCACAACGAACACAGGAAATTCGGGAAGTGGTAACGCGACTAGTGTAACCGATTTAAATAGACAATTGACAGAAATGTTAGCATCAAGAGGCACGTTTGACTTTATTCGATTAGCAGAGAACATGGCGAGAAATCAAGTAAATACGCTCTCTCCTATGTCGGTATCTGTAAGCTCATCTTCGGAGGTTACGTCTTCGAATCCCGCATCTTCCACATCATCACCTTCGTCAGCGGACAGTTCCTCTACCTTAATCGATAATTCGGAAAAGGCTTTAGATATGGTGATGGACAATAACAATAGTGTAAATAGTGCAATTCAGACTAGTGGAACTCAAAGCAGTAATAATAATAATACTAATACTGCAACGACGTTGCCTGTGCAATTCACTTTCCCTGTTCTAAATAGCGACACGTATCCATTACTAATGAATGCAATGTATACGAGTACAATGCTGGGAGTGCCAATGAACTATCAAAGGCGCCTGTTGTTGCGAGGTCCTGGTCGTGCTTCCCGCCCTAAGAAGCAGTTTATTTGTAAGTTCTGCAACCGCCAATTCACCAAATCTTACAACCTGTTGATCCACGAGAGGACCCACACGGACGAACGCCCCTATTCCTGTGATATCTGTGGGAAGGCCTTCAGGAGACAGGACCACCTCAGGGACCACAGGTGAGTCTCTCACATTAAAGAAACTCATCCTTGTCATCGTAATAATAATAATAATAATAATAATAATAATAATAATAATAATAATAATAATAATCTGTTAGGCTTTGTATTCTAACATTAGTATTTAAATTTAATATTATTTTCCTTTCAAAAGGTACAACTTCCGTTCTTTGCATATATCGTGTATCGTACTATATTGATGATTTCTTTCTGTATGTAGTAGAGATTTAAAAAAAAGAAAACAAGGTATCTGTGTCATAACAAGCTCAATGTTAGTATAATCCTCTTTGTTTCATTTTATTAATTATTGAGAAATTAAAAAAGGTTCACACTTAAGGAACACTGACAGGTTAAAGGTTATATTTGTGTAGAATATGAAGTAAGAATTGTTCGAACGTAGTTCACTTTAGCTGAATAATTCGACTTATTTTTTCTACGCCATCGTAATTTGTATGTAGTAAATATTTTCAACTAGAAAATAATTCCTAGTTTTACATTTTACTTATTCCTTTATGTTACAAATATTCGGTCCTGTTATGACGTAATATTGCTTTTCATTTCTCCACTATTCATAGAGATAGAAACAATGAAGTGGTCTAGAGTAAAGTCTTAACATAGGCCTACGATAGTCACAGAAAGATTAGAATAACACAGGCTAGCCATAGAAAGCCTACATAAGTTTTTTAAAATCGCAATTAAGAAAAGCCATGTTTGGAAGAACCCTTTAAGAGTATAATAGCTTTTATTGGTATAAATATATAAACTAACATTATATTTTTTCAAACTTCTTCTTTGAGTGCTCAACGTCATTATCGTTTTTGTCTTTGTTTTCTAGAACTTTAGACAACGGTGAATAGAATTAGATGTTCGACACTACATTTTCATGGCTACACACTTATATGAATATATCAGAAGTCAAAGTTAAAGCAAATCTATTTTTGTATGCATCGCCAATATCAAGAAATTCAGGATTCGAATTGAAATATGACTAAAAATTAACATAGCGTCCATGTTACTTGAAAAAAGCATAAAAATTAACAACAACAAGAATTACAACATTCACGAAGCCTAATATTACTATTTCAATACGATAAGCTGAAAATGTACATTGCAACCCACAATAGTCACATCTTTTTCCTTAAGAACGTAGAACAAATTACGAATGATAATACATAGTTGCAGATGAATCTTAAACAAAAAGTGTGAATTTTAAGTTGGTTCGGGTTGCATATAACTAGAATTTAAGGCATGATTTATGTTCTTACATAGGATAAGCACTAGGTAAGTCGAGTCATCTGTAACACAGTTTGGAATTCAAGTAACTGAACTTTGACGAATATTTTCCCAATTTCTCTAAACAGTAGTCGCGGTAGAACCTTTTACAAAAATATTCTCAATTTCCGGTTAGTTTTCTATCAATTTCTCAGAACTGGGTGCTTTCCAAGAAATCTTATCAAACATTTTGAGACAGGCAGCCTAAAATTAAAACATAAGTTGTTGGTTCAGTAAATAAGGAATAAACATTATCACTATTTATTTTTAAGTACGCCGATGAAATACATATCTTAATTTCTGGTAGTAGTTTCAGACTGATTTTTCATTTGTGATTTTAACTGTCGAGAATAGGGCGTGTAGAGAGTATTATTTATATGCCTAAGTGTACGTAGAATTCAAAATATAAATACTTTTCTTGGAGTGCTTGCAAATGAATTTGCATAATGTTAATTTGTTATTAATTGGACTGAAACATTAGTTACTGCAGCTGTGTTGGCCAATTTGTGTGGCATGATTGATTACAAGAATTTTTCTACCTTCTTTTGTGTTTCCACTCCTAAGATTAGATTGTATCCACTTGTATTATGAACTCTTTAAACTCCTAGAAGTATTTTATCAATTATTGCACAATAAGAACTCCGAGAAACGAGTGTAAACTACATTTTGTAGTAATATTACTTCTCGGAATTATTTTATTATTTTATACTTTCTGAGATAGCATTTTTTTAAACAATGGTAGGCCTATCCGGAGTAGTAGTCTTTCTTAGAGGTGAATTAATGCTCAGTAGAATGTAAGACATATAAACGTCAAACTGAGTTCGATCCTTCATATTGAGTGGGGATTACTCCATATCTAGTACGTAAATAACAAGGTTAATGTACTATTACTACTCCCACTTCTTTTTTTGCTGCTGCTGCTGCTGCTGCTGCTACTACTACTACTACTACTACTACTACTACTACTACTACTACTACTACTACTACTACTTCTTCTTCTTATTATTATTATTATTATTATTATTATTATTATTATTATTATTATTATTATTATTATTATTATTATTATTATTATTATTATTATTATACAATGGCATTTCTAACGTAAGTAATTTCATTCGTCTTAGACTTAAACATGTACCAAATTTTGTTCTGAAACGATATTACTGCATTCCAGAAATGTCAAATTCGTCAAATTTTCTTCAAACCATGTTCTCATGCATTATTCATATCATACCGAACAACAGTTATAAAGCATTATGTTTCATAGGTTTGCAAATATTGTTTATAGTTTATAGTTTATAGTTTCTTTCAATGTATGTGAATAATATACTTCCCTGAATAACAGACACTTGCAGGTATGAAAGTTACATTATGTAATCGCTTTATGATATATCGTGAATACACACAACTTGTAACAAAATTAAAGTTTGGCGGTTTAGTCCGTAAACCGGCTCTGCTTTTGGAAGGTTCGTCCTTCGATTCTCTAAGTTTACTCATACTGAATCACTAGTTTACATTGATTTGTTGAAAGGAAGCATACAAGTTATTTCTGTCTTCTTCCACATTTCTTTGTTTACGGCGAACAGATAGCTGCAATGGTCTCAAATGATGAATAATCTTAAAATAGAGTATTATTCAATTAAATAATATTAGGTTGTTTCTTTCCTGTTGACGAAATTGAGTTTATGCGTTTTCTTTAACTATATTTCAACAATTATGTTCTATGGGGATAGTGAAAACCGGCATACAGCACATTAATACCTGGAATGATAGCTTGAAGCTAGACCCTGGCCGAATTCCTCCCCACATCCTCTCCTCTATCCTACCCCAACCTGAGAAAAAGATGTGTAAAGACCATAAATAAAAGTCAAACAAGAAATATTATTCATTACATGCATTCATAGTCTGTTCACGTACATTGACTTTTTATTTTTACTAGGGGACACTATGAAACACAAACTGAAAGAAAAAATTGTTTGTTTGACTGTAATTGACATATGTGGCTTCTATTTAGTATTTCCGTTAGTATACTCATGGTCAGAGGCCTCAGGATCGAATCTCGGCGCCGTTGTTGATTAAACTTAGGCATTTCTTTTACTTTTTCCAGTGATTTGTCATAAATGATCAAATTATTTTTTTCTATGACTTTCTTTGTTCTACCAAGACCACAAAAGTAAGCAATAAAACTCGAAATTATGTAAACTGGCATAAGTCATCGATGCACAAAATCTTTAAATGTTCTAACCAAAACTACGAACAATTTCGATGAACAAAATGTGCCTCTCAGATTATTTTTACGGCAAAGATCGATGATACTTCTTGTATATGTCTGAGTAGAGGTGAATACACGGGTTGTTTAATATCTTGATAGAGTCTTCAGTGTTTCTTGCAGAGAACAATACAATTTCCAGGCCTTAATCCAGACGTGATTACTGTCAGCACTCCGTTCCATCTACTAATAAGTAACATCCCACTTTACCAGCTTCCTCCCTGAAAGAAACATAGTAAGTAACTCCCACTTAACGTCTCCAGAAGTAAATCCTGTTAGTGAAAACTTTGTCACAAATTCTTGCACACGACTACTTAAAGTTCGGACGTGGATAGTTACTACAAAAATTGACAATCGAGAAGAAATAAGATTTCCTTTTAGCCTATAGTTTCAATATTACGTAAGAAAATAATGAAAACGCTAATCTGTTTAGTAGAAGAGACCTCCTGGATATATTTCATTTCCTCTCTCTCTCTTTTCTCTCTTCCCTTTTCTCTCTAACTTTTAACATGAATTTTCGGTTAGTCACATTTAACTAAACCTAAATCTCCTTGTTATTAAAATGTTCAATCTAAATGAAGTCTGATATGTGTGATATAAATAATAGTAATAAAAGCAGTCAGTTCTACTTCACAGGATATATATACATTGTACAATTAAAATATTGAAGATTTTAAGTTGCTTACGAATCTGAATATAATGAAAGTTTCAATATTTAAAATTTAAATTTATGTAACAGACTCATGATAAATTGCACTGCATAGGCAACGTACACAATTAACTGTCGTGAATTGATATTAAAGCCTCACATTATTTGCTTTAATTTGAGTTTGAATTTTACTTTAAGGTCTTTTGTCATCTTAGACTCTGGCCGGGATAGGATGCTGGAACGTGGACGGCCAGGGCCTATTTTGTATGTACCATCCCGGCATCTGCCTGGTGTGAGGGAGGAAAACCCCTAAAAGAAACAGACAGGGTGATCGGCCGACCTCCCGAAGACTAAACTAACGCTCTACCAATGTTTTGCCTTTAAAGAAAGATATTAATCTTGTTTTCTTCTTTATGTCGTGCGAAATATAGATGTGTGTTCCACGTTCAATTGAAACTTAAAATTAGTAATATTGGAACAAATATTTTGTCAGTTATTGATTGAAATATTGCTAATATTTCGCTTTAGGCCCTTTGTTTCATGCGCCTTCTCTTAAGTTAGAATTTTCTCTAATAATATGAATCCTGTTTTTGAATTCCCCTTCCTATCTATTTTCATATTTCCCTATTTATTACCAAACAATATAATTCTTTGTAATTTTAAGTCACATTATAATAATTTATGTTTGTGTAATGAAGACACAAAATAGAATCCTCCTGGAATGAGAGAGTTGTTATTAACGTCCTAAACGAGCTGGTGAGCTTCTAATGACAGGAGTTACAGTTTCTGGTAAAGTTGACTCCGAACCACTCCGTTCAATGGACCCCGGCGAAAATCGAACCCATGACCACGCCCACGCCTAGCGGGATAATCTTTTGGTAACTGAGAGGTCAGAATCATCCTAAAGAGACCGCGTGGTGGCTACATGTTACATTACAAAGGGACATTTTCCTTGTTATCGATATTCGTTGCTATAGCTGATCACCCAAATGCATTGCAATATTTATGGTGCATAAAGAACTTCACGAAGCCAATTCCACTATAATTTTGCATATCACACCGTAACGCTGTGCCTATTCACTATTCATTTATTCATTTGTTCAGTTTCTTTATATTAACTCATGCATGTCAAGGAATTTCAACTAGTGGTAGGAACAATATCCAACTGAATTTCCTATCGAGAATACTAGTTATAAGGGGTATTGTCATGGAAAGGTTAGTAACCTAAAAATTTGTGTTTCAACGTGCTTATTCCAGTTTTGAGTCGCATAATCTAAAAAAAAAAAACTGCATTATTTAAAGGACAATTTAAATAAATATAATACATTGATTACTCGTACGGGTCATAGATGATAATAACGATAAGTGTCCTAGTGGTATCATCTTCAGATCAAGGATTTCTCTAAACAGAATTTTGCTTGTAACGAGTATTTGTTTCAAAAGTATTTCAAGCTGACAGTGAGAGGAGATGTGTCGAAATCTTCAGTCAAAAATGGACTATTATTGTGCTTTGTGAGTGTTGTGTGTGTGTGAGAGAGAGAGAGAGAGAGAGAGAGAGAAAGAGAGAGAGAAATAAAGAAAGAGAGAGAGGGTGTGTGTGGGCGAGGGAGAGAGAGAGAGAGTAAGAAAGTCACACAATTGCTGTTTCTTCGCAGCACTTCATACCATTTGACAGATGATAAATGTCATTGATTGGACAAACGATGAGATTTAGCTTCAACCTGTGTGTCACAAAGTTAGTTGAGTGATTAGCTATCCTGTATTCTTTACTCTTACTTTCTGATAGAAGCAAATAGATTTTTTTTTATTTATTTACCATGTCCTTCAACAAGATTCTCATGGCTCAACAAATTTACTGTTGGGTAAAAACTTATTATTTGGGAAGCATTTAAAATAATCGAGTTAAGAAACAGCTGAGCTCTTCAAACTTAACTTTTTAAAAAATTTAAATTGATATTATATTGCACAATGCTTAGTTATGTTAGCTAGTTAAATTATGATATGTAATTAGCAGCATAACAAAACATTGCATTTTGGAAATGGAAAGATCTTAGCAATCCTTCGTGAAGACAGTGTGGATTAATTCAACGAACAATTACATAACAAAGTACATGCAAAGCAAACACGATAATGCAATGGTTCTGTTTAACTACAAATATTCCATTCATAGAAATAGCTTATTTTATACTTAATAATACGTTCTTTGAATTTGAATTTAATTTTTAAGACCTTTAGGCACCTTAGGCTCAGGCCGGATGGATGATGATGGGATGATTGATGAAATGAAGAAAGTGGGAGGAAACGGGATAACCCCGAGAAAACCCATGCACACGGTGTTTGTTTACCACAAAGCGCACAGGACACGAGCAGAGTTTGAACCGTTAAACCCAAGCGTCAGAGGGTTCTAACCGTTGATCCACCGCGGTCCCTAATACGTACTTATTCAGGTGAGGAAAATGAGCAATTTACTTCTTACTTCCTTACACACATTAAAAAAACGAGGTTTCCAAGGATTAAAAAAAGTTTGTTGTCTGTTACTGAAAGCGGTTGGAGAACATTGACGGAAATTACCTGTTAGAAAGAAGCATCGACATTATCTGGAATTAGGGGATTATGTAACTACCAAAATCATTCCTTGCCTCTCATTTTGTAATGAAGTATATCTTATTACGAACAAACAACACCAACGCAAGTAATTAGAAACACCGGTCTAATGTTTCCGTTATGAGAAAATTAATAATTAATTGCAGAATACTGCAGGATGTAGTGCCCATTTTCAACAGAACAGAACATAAACAACAGAACAGAAAATGGCACTACAATCTAAACACGCACACACACACAAAGATGCATGGTTCATAATAAAATTAATAAAGTGTACGGTGATGACGTAATGAATTAATAAACAGTGGTTTTTAAACTGTAATTAATTAGGAGAGGGATAAAGTCCAGGATAATGAACGCACGAGTGTGTCTATCCTTACGTACGACTGACTACGTTATGTTGATGATTTTACTAAACAGTATCATCGTAGCACACTGGAGGAAATATATCCGAAGGCCTATACTTTTCTCGCACAATAATCCGTAAAGAAAGTTTCTGCGTTCATGGATGAACAGGGTCGTGGTGGCCCCGTGCTTGAGCGCTCACCTCTGGTGCATGAAGTCCTCAGTTCGATCCCAGTTCGTGCCATGTGGACTTTGTGGTGGACAAACATCGTGTCCTTCGCTTTACTCGTGATTCTACCGTTTCCTCACACTTCATTCATTCCACCTTGTTTCCCATCATCATCGATTCGGCCTCAGCCAAAATTGCCTAAAGGTCTTACATAAAATTCAAATTCAAATACATACATGAACTAGCGGCACTGACGAGGGAATTGAAAACACTTGTCACACTAAATGATAAATATCTAATTGTCCTGATTGACTGTGTGAAAAAGAGCCTAAGATATAATTCTACATTATAATTCTATTATAAGTCTATAACTGTATTTACTGCTCAGTTTGATTGTTGTGTTGTATTTATTCAAGTCTAGACGACCTTTCATCGGCCTGACCACTGACATCCTAAAAGACGTTATAGTGCAGATTTTAAAGTTTCAGTGGTTTATCTCCAAATGAAGGGTACACGGGAAGAACGATCAAGGTCCATTTTTGAAAGCTGTGAGAAAAAACGCATTTGAGAGTGTAAACACTTGAATTTAGAGATATTTTTTGCTCCAGGCATGTTTTCGACCTCAAGCAAAGATGCCCCTAAGGAAAATAACTTTAAATTCAAGTGTTTACCCTTTAAAATGCCTTTTCCCCCCACAATTTTCAAAAAAGGGCCTAGATCGTTCTTCCAGTGTACCCTTCAAATGAAACTGTTGCATAAAAAACGAGCAACCCAAATAATATATAACATCGCACTATAATATAAAATCGTTGTAAAATTCTAAGATATATATGAAGAGAGGGTTTTGTTAAAGAATCTTAATTGGTTACTTTTTAATTCTAAAACGGGTACTACTTTCTCGACGATTATCATAATTTATAGGAGGAATCGTTTGCCCTATTTCTTGATAAGAGGAAGCCCAAAATCGAAAAAAGTTCCAGTTTTGTATCAAGTTGACCAATTAAACTAGGAAATATTGTAATATAATGTGACAATTACATTACAAATATAACATTTCATTAAAAATATGTCAAATTCCTTTCCTCATTTTAATTTATCGGATGTTCTAAAGACAGGACAATCATACAATACTAAATTTTAATTTTGTAAAATTACATAATACTCAAGCAAATAAGACAAGTCATTGCAATAACTTTTCATATAAATGCCCTCTTCTGTCATGCTGACATTATACGGGTAAAAATAATCGAAATTTTAGCCCAACCGCAAACAAATTGCAACAGAGTGTGACAACTCTTTTTTTATGGAAAAAGTGTGATAGAAGCGATGGAATAAAATTTACCAACGACACTATAGTAAGAAGGATGCCATCTTGGAAAATGGCCGAAATAAAACAATTAGAAAATAATAGCCAAAATGTTATCCAAACCACAAACATAAAGTCTGATAGCTGTTTCTTTATGAGAAAAGGGTGTTAGAAACGATAGAACAAAGTTTACCAACTTCACTGTAGTAATAAAGCAGCCATATTGGAAAATGGCCGCCATAAAGCAATAGCAGGGTAAAAATAATCGAAATTTTAATCTAACCAATCCTCTTATGTCGCTTTTTGACATAATTGTTGACCACATAATAATTGTTGTTGTTGTTATTGTTTGTGGAGACGATTACAGGCTCTCTCGAAATAGTCTAGTTAGCTCTATAAGTTATCAAAATATAACTGAGATAGCCTCTAGCCTCTGGTCAAGAAATCGCCACAAACTGTTTCCTCCCATAGACTTCTATGTGCATAAGTGACGAAAATAGTAACTTGACAGTTTTCAGGAAACGATAATATTGTAGACTCCCTCAAAGGAGCTTAGAGTTAGCTCTACAGCATATCAAAAGATGGTTGAGGTCACCTCCTACCTCTACTCCGGATAATAAAATACTCTTCCATAATCTTCCACATTCATTTCAAGTGACGAAAAACCTACCGCGCCGATGTTTGGCAGAAAATAACTACATATCAGATTACTCAGGCCGAAGACTATTTTCATATCCTACGTTGATCACGTTTTAGGTATGCAACCTATGGAAAATGAGTATAGCTTTTTCCATTCAAGTAAAAGATTGATCTCAGAAAGTATAAAATAATAAAGTAATTCCCACGTTCTGCTATGGCGGCTATTTTCTAAGATGGCGGCCTTGTGACTACAGTGACGCTGGTAAACTTTATTCCACCGTTCTTATCATTCTTTTCTCATAAAGAAATAATTGTCAGACTTTATGTTTGCAGTTAAGTTAAAATTTTGGTTACTTTTACCCGATTATCGTTTTATGGCGGCCTTGTTATTGGAGTGGCGTTGGTAAACATTGTTCCATCGTTTTTATCACATTTTTTTAAAATAAGGAAACAACTGTCAGGCTTTCTGTTACAAATTATTTTGCGGTTCAACTCTATTTTTACCCGACTAAGTAGGCAAGAAATCACAAGGGATTCAGAAAGATATGTCCCAGCTGTAATATTTCCTCAGTATCTTTTTCAAGCCAAATAATATGTATATATTCTTGTTTTATATACATTCAAAACGTTTGATTCCTTTCACCTAATATAGTTTGCTTCGTAAATTGTCTTTGGGAACAGAACGGTATAGCCTATGTTTCTCACTGTAAGAAGAATTGATGGTTTTATACTAACGATCTTAAATTCATTTATTATAATTTCTTGTTATTTGTTTAAATCTTAAATTTCTTTGTCTTTTATTATAGGTCTAAATCGGTTACCCCCTCTTCTGTTTGAATGTCTCTCTACTGTAGAAATATACGAAAACGAAATCAAACTCAGTCAAAGCTTCACATTGCCAAATGAAATACCATAGAGGGAAATGTCAATTCCGAAGTCTGTGAAGACCAATAATAAAATTTATAGCATTGTTATCAGATACAGTAATTCTAAACCTGTTTCATAACACAAATGTATTTTAGTGCAAAAAATTCCTCCCCTCCCTTACGAGAAAATAAACAATTCAGGTACGAAGGGAAGCAAGAAGTGTCAGGGAATGTCCTACTTCCTCTGACAATAACAAGTTGATTACAAAGATTGAGAACTTAAGTCTTTCTGTATATTTAAACCGTTCTCCTGTTGTTTTATAATATATTTATTTTTATGTAGTTTTTCGAAATTGCGTTGAAAGTAGTGAAGAAAATAGTTATTTTATTTAACTCTATGATCATCACCTGGTAGATTACCAATTGACAGGAATACCATTTGCCCCTCATGCTTCATAAATCATTCATTCCCTGAATGCATAGAGGATCATGAATTCCTGAGTTAACAATGTTATTTATTATAATTTGTATGTAGTCTATGTACCCTGCTAGACTGAAAAGGAAGACGATTTCAAGGACATAAATGTACCTATTTGTTGATACAAAATAGTTCAATCAATAATGATTTGGTCACAAAATTTGAGTGAACATAAAATAGACAATGTTCACCACAACTCTTGAAATTTACTTAGAAGATAAAAGTTCCCCAAATCAATTAAACTTCGACCAGGAGCGAAGGAAGTTACATTAACATGTGTAAGTTTGTGTTAGGTATTTTTGTTCCTATTTTAACTAAGTATTTTATTGGTCACCATATCTGGTTAAAATTCCTTTCCGTCAGTGTACAAATTATGAAGTTTTTTAATGCGGTGTACTCTTGGCATTATCAGTAATTTTCCCTCTTCTATACATTGCAAGTCAACTTCCATTGTACTTACAGTGTTCTCCTCTTCAAATAACCTAGCAATTGAATCTTATATAATTGAAAGCTCGCAAGACTATTTCTTTGGTCACTCGCGAATTCTCAAAACCACCACGTTTTCTGACTAAAAAGCTTCTTTTGCTGTAGAAGCGACACGGGTATAAGTCAAGCTCTAATGTGTAATTAATGTTTTATTTATCATTGAAATTGCATTTGTCCAGTAAACAGTTTTTATTCCTGCTGCTAAATTAGCAAAAGTTAACTAACATGTAGTCTTTCAATAACAAACCATTTAACCATCTATGACTCAGGCAGGAACATGCATTCAAGTGTATGCTTTATGTGTTACCGTCTGAAACGTTTCACCTTTAATAATTGATTTTAAGGATTCACGGTAACAATTTAATAGCTTTCGCCTTTTGGCGTTTCTATACCCTTGTTTGAAATATCCATGAAACTGCTAATGTCTTTCACTCCCCCACGCACCCTCTCTCTCTCTCTCTCTCCCCTGGGGCATTTAAAAACATCCTGTCATTAATACTTAATAGAGTGTCCTAAATATACTGTGAAATAACAAAATAATCGCTACTGTGCTACCAGAAAGAGGCAGTGTTATACAGAATTATACGTAGTATTTGCATCAAGAAAGCGACTACCAGTTTAAGCAGATTTATTAAGGGTTACCCTACCCTCATTTCCTACTATGTGTTCATATTTCTAAATATCTCAAGCTCTCGATCGTTGAGCATTGTCAAATAATTTATACTGATTCTTCTTGGTATTCACTGAAACAGATTAGGATAAACACAACGAATTTGTAAGCACTTGTTTTCTTGGACAAAATGAAGTGAATCCTTTCTTGCGCATGCAGCGTTAAATTTTACGTGAATGTTTTCATATTTTATACATAGTGGGTTGAAATTTATATCCTATGATTAAGAATGTATAATATTAATGTATTAACTTCTAAGATAACATAAACTTATTCATAATAGAAGCTTCAGATTCTACACACTGATGGAATATACTGTAGTTTCCACTACAAGTTTATACGTTTCTTAATGAGCTTTAGTCAGCAATTTTAGTAGAAACTTTCTGCTTTACATTCCGTCCTAACGGATTAGTAAAATTATCCCTGATTGAATTTGTTGGAATCCAGAAATATGTGTATTTATCTCAATGAAATGTTTTCTCTCTTAGACTTAGGCTAAGCTTAAGAAAAAAAAATCATTAATAATTACACTGTAAAAATAGGAGACACAACGTTCATCCAAAAAATGGAGGCAGCTGAGCTGCCTCCACTTTTTGGATTAAACTATATTCAACCAGTTTTCGGTTGAACGGTTTACTTTCTATAAAATTTCAAGATGCGTGTATACATTACATATATTTGAGTGTTCCAACGTATTTCATTCAATCTGAGCATTTTATAAAAGTAGAAAAGAATAAAAGGAAATATTCCTTTAAAATTAAAAATTAAAAAAAAAAAAATGTTCAGACCGTCGGGTTTCGATCCAGGGTCCACAAGCACACTGGTCAGACGCTCTAACCACTTCGCTACAAAGGCAGTTGGTGAGTCTGGCTTTCCAAGTGAGCTATGCTTTTACTGTGAAGGAGGTTAATTATTAACACGTTTTTGATTTTACTACGAGGAATGTCTCGTGAAAAAAAGGAGAGATACGTTTGCTACAGTGTAAAGATTTATTCCTAACTTAATTTCTCGGTTAACCAGTAAACTCTTTGCTGTTCACAGTGTAAACACTCAAAATGGCGGGACGTTCAGTTGCAAACAAGTAACGTTACTCCTGTTACTCGATTATAGAATATCCAACTACGGCTTAACCTTCATCCACAAAAGTACGTAACCTCAAAATTGCCTGTTTAGCTTACACTTCGATTAGAAAATGACCGAATTTTAAACGTAAAATAAGTTGAACGTTCACGGACATATCACTTTGGCCAGTTTCAACCTATTTTCAGTTAACGTTAAGCTATTACAAAGAAAGTGTTTAACTTTAAAATGGAGTTAATTTTACTAATCTTTCCACTAAAAGGCTTACACTATATCCACGTTTAAGAGTAAATACAACAAAACGCTAATTTTCGACTTTTATTTCTCCATAAAGCGGAGTAACTTTCATCCATTTCGTGTTTCCACTTTTTACAGTGTAGCTTTCACCTAATTATTAATATATCGAGGAAAATATATTTATTTTATTTGTCCTTTCAAGCGTATTTTTTCCTTTTCTCATAATTCTCTTTTGCGCTAGTTTTCATATTTCACGTTGTTTTTGTACTAATTACCTTGATGTTCATTTAAATACAAAAACATTTTAAGAATAAGTTATACTTAATATATTTGAAAAACTCTTTTACCAGATCAATAAGAACAGTTGTTTTAAAATTTGAGGGCTCTTTCAAAAGAGGGGCAATGTAGAGTACTTAATTCTAAAAAGCCCCCAAACAGTGTTGCCAAACGATGCATTATAATCAATACAATAGAACATGTACTACTTGTAGCAAGTATTTTGACATTTCTCTGAAATGACTTTTCATCCTACCATTCTTTTGATCAAAATGTCACAGGTCGGATATATCCTGCCCGAGGCTCTGATTTTCATATAAATTGTATGAAGAATTTCTTCTAATTTAAAAAATATATATATATTGATTATTATTATCCGCCACAGCAAAGAGATAAGACTCATAACATATTCCTTAAATTTAACAGCAGTCTCAAACTCAGACTATTAAAAGGTCACTTTTTGGTTTTCGTAGAATATTATGAAACTTATAAAAAAATCTTCAAGATTCTCTTCCCTTTTATAAAAAAATGAACTTCAACACAGATCTGCACCCCATAATTGGCAATTTAGACTTGTTACTTATAAAAATATTCTTTTCTTTAAGCATTACTATGTTTATATTATATTATATTTAATGTTACATTTTACAATTTAGGTCTGTATAAGGAAAGGGTGGTTTATTTTTATTTTCTTATAATTCATACAGGCTACCAAACAGTTGGCGTCGGGAGAGACCATTGAATTAAAATATTAGAATTACGAAAATACAAATGGTTTCATTCTATACAAATCGTTAAGTGACCACCATAATAATCTGACAATGTGAATACATAATTTTCTGGTTAAACCCTATTATACTTTGTGTACAACGGAAGTATGGTTTAAACTTATACACAAAATCTATCCATAATGTATCGCTGCTATTGTAGCTAACACTTTTATTTGTGTGCTTTCGTTTTTACATCCATATTTACGTATATACAGTAGTATTTCAACGTATAAATATCCATTATGTAAAAAAGAAACATTCAATATTTTTGGGGGTTATAACTTGTATGCTTACAATTATTTTACGAATTACACAAACACCAAACCGTTTTTCACATTTTCTCATGGTACAATTGAAAATTAAAAATAATGTTGCGTGTTCAATTTTTACCTTTACATAACTACGTTATTCATATTTATTTATTTATTTATTTGCAAATGAACACAATCGACTATTTTACATCGAAACATTAACAGAAATTAACTTACAATATTAAAGTCTCATTTTTTTTAGAAAGTGATCTTTCGGTTTGCTTTTAACATATCTTTCTCTGAGGAAAAACAGAGTCAACTGTGTAGTAAAGCTCTATTTAGTGTAATGTAAACGAGGCCTTGTGTGAGTTGAGTTAAAAACAAAATACATAAAGATAGTTTTTTCAATTTCATATCTGACATTACAAAATTGAGGCGTACGCGCGAACAGAAGTCAGTGTTCCATGTTAAAAGATAGAACACATACTTTTGTTCGCGCAGACGCTTCAATTAGAGATACTAATATTTCGATTAGCAAATTCACCGGCTGTCAGGGGCATTGGTGGTGTATTCCGAAAATGAAGGTTTTCTCAATATTAGAATGGACTCTGGAGACACTGTTGGTGGCGAAAAGACACTGGAGGGATGGATATTTTCAACCTGTCTGGAGAAATGTTTGATTCTCAACGAAACGAAACCTACTCCAGGAATCTCTTACTATTAAAACGCGATTTCTGATTTCACTTGTTCATTACATGAAAATAGTGAGAGCATAAATTGATTTTCCATTTTCCCCAGAGTTGTCAGGTGCAGTCAAGGAGTATTTTTTGAGAGGGGGGCATTCTGTTTTCTTTTTTGTATACCCTTTTCTAAAAGTACCTTAAAGATACCACAAGAAGGCCACCACAGAACCAGTCTCAATAAGGCTCAAACAGCTTAATCAAACTTGGTGCATCAATCCAAAATTTGTCCAGGCAAACATCGAATAGAAAATCTTATTCTTTTTCTTAAAGTCAGTTAAAAAATCAGAGTTGTTTTCAATTAGTACAGATATTGTTTTCAATTAGTAAAGAAAACACTGAATGTTAGAGAAACGAACAGGAAAAAGTTTTATTTTCGAAAACGAAGATGAAAGAAAAACATAAATATGGATAAGCCCCTCCCCCATTTTTTGTTTAGTGAAGGAAAGTAAGTATAAACATCAACCCTGAGGGTACGTTTGATGATCTTTACTCAGTCAGTCAGTGAGAACACAAAAGAGAAGAAGAATCGGAGTACCTTCCCGGTACTAGTATTCAGTTTTTTTTTCCTTTTACTTTTTTGCCTTCGAGCTGAAACGAAAAAAGTGTTGAAATGGTATGCGTGGAAGAACGTATAACAGTGGAGGAAAAGAAGTGGAATGTTTGGAGTGGTCTTTTTCGCTTAAGTAAATCGCCAGTATTTTCTGTTGGTCTTCAATGGAACTAACAAAGAATATTATTATATCCATGAAGGAACGAACGATACTTACATCTGAGCTGAATTAACTAGAAGAAATTGTGTGGATGTAGTGTCATTTTAAATTCGTGTCTTAAGGATTTACCATCTGAGCTATTTTTATATTTTTTTCCTTGCCTAAAGGAAATCCCACTCCTTTCGTTGTTTTTTTACACGGTCGTAAAAAGCATACACCTATAGGATATGATGCCATGGGTGGTAAAGGACGAAGAAATATACAACATTTTGATCAACCTAACCGCTCACGTCAGAACTTCTCCATTAACATCACTATTTAAGATTGATAAATGGAGATAGAAAGAAAAAATTAAATGTTTAATACGAGAATCTAGTCAGTGCAATGAAAATATATGACCTTTATACTTCGAAAAGGGAAAGTTTGAAAAAGGGGGAAGAAGAGCATTTTTAAAACGCCTTTTGGCACAATATACAAAGCAATAAAATAAATGGCACACGGAAGCAACTAGACTCTACCGTAAAGTATACAACATTCAGTAATGTTCAAAAACTTAATATGCTTTTATTTGACACATCAGAAGAGTTTGTCAGTCTTCTTCCAAGCATAAAATTCAAGGAACACTCCTACGTACACAGCCACACACAACGAACAAAAAAAAGCAACTCAAGAACCAATACCAATGGCCACTATTTTCTTTCTATGCTTTGAGTAAATTTGTCTCAGACAATCATTGTCATTGTCAGCGACTAACAATCTTACTTCAGACAAACTGAACATAAACGAAATTTTATATGGTTATAATGTTTCCATCATCTTCACATAATTAGAACTTCTGACCCCGGATCCATAGTACATTACAAATTCTTATTATATAAGGTGTTGGTTCATTATCAGGTCATAGTCATGTTTTTTTATTCCTCTATGTTAGTTATTTGTTAGCGTGATATTTAATATGTATTTATTTGCATTTTTTTTTCCTTGCCAAAATTGTAACTCAGAAGCCGCTTTCCCTCCGTCTCGTAATAACACTCTAGTTATAATAATGAAAAGACTACTCAAAACAACATTTTAAAGATATTGTAACAATATTTACAATATTAGATCATTTGCGACCAACTGAACGTTCCAGTCTTGAGTTACTAAATATTTTTCGAACAGGGTCATTGTGGAGCCCTTCTGACTTACGTAGATTCTACAAAGAAAGGATTAGTGTCATCTTCCCTTTCCGACGAAGCTTTTTCTCGTATATTGTGAAATACGGATTTCATATAGACCTCTACTACGTGCTGGTAAGAAAACTTTATATTTAACAAGATTAATATTTATATAATCGTGGTTTCTCTAGAATACTCGGTGAGTCAATGTGGAGTTTTTTTTTTTTTTTTGACGTGACATCCAAGCAATTTTTATCTCCAATTCTTCACCCATGATCTTGAAAAGGAACCCAACAAAGCAATGGACGAGCAAATATCCTTTCTATTAGTAAATTCTATAATCACTAGCTACTTTCTCTGCCTCTTCTATTGGATACCTCCCCAACATTCAAATAGTGAAATAAATAAACAGCGCTTGTAAGTTCTACAGCTTTTATCTTGTTTAATACCTCAGTAGCATTTAACATTGTGCCCAATCAATTAGAAATATTTTGTCAGCTGCATTCGAACTCTTTGTTTCATATCATTTGGTCACAAAATGTCTAAATACAAATGTTAAGCTCCTATTTAACAGAGTGATAAACATTTTCGCTCTCACGTTGATTGATTGTGAGCGGTTCGAGACTCGACTCCTGGTATTATCTTGAATTTTGGTGTTGACCTAGTATTGTAATGCCACTTGAAGAGCTACTTGAATTTAAGCAGCAACAGACTTTGGTCTGGAAAGGCAGATGCGTTAAAGGGGCGATGATACATGTCGTACTCTTTGAAGGAAAACTGTCTGCTAGGCCAGAGCTCTACGTGGGCTCTGGAATTAAGCAACAGAGTTAAGCTTAGTTTCAAAATTCTTAATATAACTTCAACAACTGCTCTTGTTGCCTTTTCCATTTCAATATTGACTTTTTCAGATATGAATGAAAGTTCAGTTAATATAAGCAAAAGTTAACAGGAATAATAGTTAATACTCGGTTTAGAATTTCAAAGTTTCATTTAGAAATCACTTTGAGATTGTATCACGACCTAAAGGCTCCTGAAGAACACATCATTACAACAACTGGTTTACTCGGTTACGTGGAATACACTTCCGTCAAGATTCACGTCATATTTTGTTTTTTATCTGCAAAGAAATGGAAAGTATTCGTGGATAAAAGGACGCACCCACCTTATTTTATTCAGATAGAGTGTATTCAAAGGAAAGTGGGAGAGGCGCTCACCATGATCTTTAATATTGGCGTATATTTTATCTGGAATAACGTTGACGATAAATATTCTCAAAATTATCAAAATACACTGCAAAAAATAGCTGTGTTAATTCAACACAATGCGGTGTCCCAGCGTGACTACCACTTTTTGTGTGTTAAATCAACACAAAACTTGGTGTTGATTTCGGTACTGGGACAAAAAAAGTTACGGCTTTAGCGAGATTTGAACATGGGTTGCTCAGTTGGAAGTCGAGCGTCTTACCGACTTAACTAAATCGTCAAACAGAAAACACACTAGATGCAAACGATATTTAATGAACAACATTTGAATTAAACGACTACACACTAGATTTAAACAGTGTATGGGTTCAAATATATGTTGCTGAATCCCCAAAACTAACTAAGTTACTTGCACGACTCATCCCATGGTTTAATCACTTCCTATTTGTCAGTTGAGAACCAGAATTCCCATTCATTGAGAATATTCCATTTCTATGAAAGCAAGCAAGATGGCGACAGCCAAACACTTGAGCAGCATTCCTGATTTCTTATCGTAACAACATGTGAAATGCTGCGCTTGCTTTCATAGAAGTGGAACATATTCACAATAAATGGGGATTGTAATCCCTAGTTGACCAATGGAAAAGTTATTAAACCATGGCATAAGTCGTGAGAGTAACTTTGTTTGTGTTTGAGGTTCAGCAAGATTTTTTTATCCTCTATATTGTTTCAATCTAGTACTCTTTTTGCCTGACGATTTAGCGAAGTCTATAAGACGCTCGAGTTCTAACTGAGCAACCCATGTTCAAATCTAGCTGCGACCGTAACTTTTTTTTCTCCCAGTACCGAAATCAACACACCGTGTGTTGTGTTGATTTAACACACAAAAGTGGTAGTCACGCTGGGACACCGCATTGTGTTGAATTAACACAGCTATTTTTTACTGTGTAACATTTCTGTATGTCTTTTGTAACACAGCAGATCAAATTGAAGTGTTCGGAAGAAGTTTCGGTCTATGTCAAAATTAACCCTATGTTACGTCCCAAGAGAAATTATTTGATTCTAGTATAATGATAGAGAAAGGAAATCCGTATCCAAAAATAAGCAGGTTACATTTTAGATTCGTATGTACTTGTAGTTTGCTGCCTTTCACAAAATTTGTCCACTACCGTAAAAATTTCACTTTTTGACTCGGGGGAGGGTGGAGGGAAGGAACGTCTGGTCCTCTGAACCCTTAATTTCTATAGTCAGTGATAGTTTTGCATTCTTGTAAACGAGCATTGCTAACAGTAATTCCAAAATAAACTTTCCTCAATGTGGACTTAAAAAAAAAAAGATTATTTACTAAGAATGTCACTACCACGAATAAATGGAATCCAAGAGAAAAAAATGTTTGTTTTTCATATGGATTTTTCAATATTATACAGCTTACATTTACATCAGAAATCATCTGTCTAAGGTTAGAAGTCAAACGAAGGAAAGCAGAAGTAGAGTAAGCAAAGCACATTTCCTTCTTCGCTACTTGTCCGTCTACGCTCTTTCTTGCTAAACAGAAGATAAAAAAAAACCTGATACGGAGCAAACATAGCATATGTCAATATTAGCAACAAATTATTAGTGAATTCTGTCACATTGACGCTAAAATTATGCTATTTCGTTTGAAATTATACGAAAATTAGTTAATCATAAACGTTTCATAACTTTCGTTTAGATGACATAATATTATTATTGGTAGTAGTAGTAGTATAGTAATTGTATTGTATTTTATCATACAGGGATAAATCATTACGTTGAGGAGGCAGATATTATAGTCGCAAACAATGTTAGCATTATTTCGCAGCACTATCAGTTGTTAATCATAGCATCCTCTTTCTCTCCTTTACATTGTTCTGTTATTATTTTGCTTGAGAATTATTCTTTCGACTTTCTCACTGAATGGATCAACCTTCTAGAAAGCAATTGGATGGTAAAGTTCAGATCACGACAGATTTATTATTAGCATTATAATGCGATGATTGGCAACGCTTAATAACATAGAATATTTTTGTGGATACAGCGTTTTTATCTGCTAAAGCAATCACATTTGACCCAGGCGACTCCTCGTACATAGGTCTAACCGACTTCAGGTAACTTAAAGTTAGGTTAATTTACATTAGAAATAGTAAGACAAACATTAGTGCTTATATTAGGAATATTATTTATTCCTGTGTTTGCCTTTGTACACACCAATAATCATTTTTAGTCAATGCTACATATAGGGCGTGGCAGTCATCTATACTCCTGCCAATGGGCAACATGTACTTTGTGTTGAAGCACACTATATGTATGAGGGCGTAATTTACGCTGGAGTTTTGTATATGAGGATAACCAAAGTGTCTATTCAGGTCCTCAGCGAGTAGGTGCCGTGCATTCGAATATTTATGTCGACCGTACTGATTCAAGTGTTACAGTTTCCTTTAGTTTCACCACACGAACGTTAGTATGGTACTTTAACTAAGACATCGGTCACTGTCCTCCCATACCCTATCTCGATCTGATCCAAAGATGGCTAAGGACCTAAAAAATTTCACAAAAATATCCTAATCTGTCTTTTATATCAGTAGAAACAAGCCTGACTTTTCTCACTAACTTAACCTTATATCTTCAGGAGGTAAATATTTCCGGAGATGGTGTTTAACATTCAAAGAACTGCCAATGCATTCAACGTAGCGAATGAGCTTCTAGTGTCCCTTTTGTCCATTCCTAGAGATTTTGTTAACTTTAAAGTTCCTAGTTTTAGGAGCGACGTATTGACAGGTGGATAGATATACCGACTGATAGATACACTGCAGGGTTAAATGTTATAATTTCTTCCCATAAAAAAAAGTGGCAAAAAAAAAAATTAATCAATAAATGTTTAAATAGTGAGAAGAAAATGTAATGATTTTCCATTGCTACTTATGAGAGTATCTCATGTAAGGTCCTAGCAGTATGGCGGCCAGTGAAAAAGAGTATTTTGTAAATGACCACATTAGCAGTTAAATAATTATTAGCTCATTATTATTATTATTAAATGGCAAAAGGACAGAGGAGAGTAATTTGTGATAATGTGATGATGGGAAGGAGAAAAGTACGGGAGGAGACTGGGGTGCTGGAAGTCATGGGCCTAGGGCGCCTATACGCATAAATCCAGCCCTGATGACAACTAAAGTTCAGTACTATAAATTATGAAAAGTATAGGCTAATGTTATATGCTCCACGAGTAATCGCTGAAGTAGTTAAGCGTATAAAAGGTTTCGTTGGCCTAATTTAAACTCATGAATTCAAAGACGGCATCAGCCACAACTAGATGTAAAGTCCTCTGCTCCCTTTCGTTTCTTTGTGTCCGAAGTTTCTCCCTGATTGTCCTTCTGTTACGCCAGGTGAATTCTATGCCTGTGCCTCAAATTATTGGCATGATTCTTGTCCTCTTTCTCTTCTCATGAAGAAAGTAAAGAAGAAAATGAGCATACTACTTGAAGGCAATGCTAGTGGAAGATCCATAAAAATAAAATTGATTTTTTTTTTCAGTGAAAGTGAACGGACATATGAATAAATCTCACTTATACGATACATCCATTCTGATTATTTGTCCTACTGTTACAAAATTTACATCATATGTAAACATACAGGGATAAAGTATTTGATTTTATGGAGAACGCTATGCACTAAATAACCTATTTATTTATGTATTCATTGAATGCATTAGCATTAACGTCCTAAACGAGCTAGTGATCGTGTAAGGACGAGACCTACATACAGGTTTTGGTAAAATGGGCTCCGAACCATTTCGTTCAATGGACCCAAGGGGAATTAAATTCTTGACAACGCACTAATCTTTCGTCCACGACGAGGTCTTTATGTGTTCATGTTGTGAACTTCGAGTTGGGGTTCATATTTTAATTATTGTATTGTTGAATAAACAAAAACTATTTATATGTGTATTTTTGCACATGTGATTTCTTTTTCTAAGCTTTTCAAATTTATCGAACAATCTAGCAGCTAGTTGGTTAGAATTAACAAAATTATTCAATTAAGTGCGCTTTTCTTTAAGTAAAAAAAAAAAGAAAAAAAAGGAGAATAGATTACCATTGTATGCACAGCATTATTGAAACGTCGTTCAAGAGATTTCTTTCTCTTTTTTAATTCTGATTAGACATCTTGAGTAACGACTGGCTAGCTGCTGCGGCGACCCGTGTATGACCAGGTATGACCCGCAGACCTTCTGTAGTTCTACATTACTTAGACCACACGTATCGGCAGACGTGGTATAGGATTTCAATACACATGCCGATCTCAAAGTCTTGTACAGCGGGGAGAAACAGAGAGGAAATACATGCATATTCATTGGATGTATTGTAACACCATTGGCTACAAATATATTATTGATTGCCCATCCGGATCAGAAGGGGAAGAAATTCAACGAAAGGAATTTTGTTACTTGATTCTTGCAAACTAAAAGAAAAAACAAATGTTTGCGTGTGTGGAGACACGGCAAAAGAAAGATCGAGACACACACACTCACAATCATGTATGTCCGTCGGTACTGATCTTCATTATTCTTCCAAACGATGAATAAGAAAAGTATCTGCCTATGTAATTAACAGAATCTGTTTCTTTGATTAATTTTATTATTATAGAGAAGGAAAATTTGATCGAACTGTCGTAGCTCAGTTGATTGAACTTTGCTTAGTAATCGGAAGGTCATGGAAACGTTCACAGTTTCTGCCCCTTGTGCTTGAGGTTTCCAGGGTGTTTCTTGTTGCATCCAGCAAATGTTCGAATTGTAACTTAAAACTAGGTCCTAGCTGACTTATTTCCGAGTTCCTCTCCCAAAAGACTCGAGGAAGATTCAAACTTTACGTGCAATGCAACTTAAAGTTTTAGGTCGTCTCTGTCCACACCTTAATTACGCTCAGTGACTGAGAGTAAAACTTAAGCCATGGCGACCAAGTCCTGTTTACAAACTGATGTACGAACTACGATGTAAAATAAAAAGTTAAAAGATTAGTTCTTACCTTGGGATTAATTTTATGATTTTGAATACTGATGAAAACCATACTTTTCTTAGATAATCTATATCGTTGCTATCACAATATAAAGAGTATCTAACCTTATACATCATGTGAATTTGGTGGAAACTTGTTTCTTACTAGACGAATTATGAGAGAAAATTCTCTTTAAAGAAGGGAACTGTCTCCGGTGGAAATCGGAAGTCAACATAGAACTTCTACAACTACAATGCATTGTTGATGTATTCAATTAACATTCCTGTAGTACTACGTTTCGGAATTTAGCGGAACACGATTTACAGGAATTCAAAGTTTGCGAAATTTTGTTCTGAACGCCTGCAGTGTAGACAGCACTTCACACTTATATGTAGGAGTTAAGTATTTCCCGTTTATTTCCATATGAAAGGTTGCACGGACGATAATTTGTATGCTAAATTAAAATTTTTGATGAAGTTGATGTGTTAATTAATTGCCCTGATCCCTGCCAAATCTGAATATTATGTAAATAGCGGGTGACCCAACAGAAACTACCTATCTCGTTTATTTCGTAACCTTTTTATTTCCAGGAAGAATTTCCATACCAGTCACTTTTAATTCCAAGGGGATTGCACCATTGAAGTAAAGTGCAATTTTTTTGCGGTCCAGTGCCAAAAGGTGATTTTTTAAAATAACAACATGGTTCAAGTGACACATCATATGAATAGTCTTTCGATTCTATTAAAAGAATCTCATGTGATTTTTTACTAGTTTCTTTTAAGACTGCAAGAAATTGTGCGTTGAACTCACAAATATTATAAACTTGGTAGGCGAGGTAATATTTTACACTATTTAAAGTTATGAGCTCTCGAACTGCCATCGTAAGTGGAAAAGAACCCTTTGGAAACATCATTATGATAAATTTAATCGTCTTGCCTCACACCCTGTAGTCTAATTTTCCCGACGCCCAGTGATGAAATAGGTAATGCCTCGGGCCTTAAATCGACGTGGGGTGTAGGTTGGAAAGGGGAAGCACACACGGGTTCAAATCCCCGTGTTGAACATCGTGACTGAAGTTTGCCAGGGTTTTATTAATTTCACCACATGAATATCAATATGGTACTCTAATTAAAGTACTAAACGCTAACCTTCCAGTCCTACTGTCGGAAGAGTGATCACCAAATGACGCCATCACTCAGAAGTGAAGCTAAAAGTGGCCGGCGCAGCCTATGAAAAAGAAGTCAATTCAATTTAATCTTTGAATTAATTGCAACACATTCAATTTTCTCATGCTAAAACAAAAACTAGTCAAGTAACAAGACCTTTAAAAGTTCTTTTGACTTTTGTTGCAAAAAAGAAAAGAAAAGATGCTTTTCGTAGGTTGATTGAATTCTTGTGATAAATCGTAATTGCCAGTCTTCAACACTACAAATGACAGGAAGGTCAAAGCTACGTACAATTCGTAAGTAACGTATTAATTTACTATCGTAAACGTTATGAACCACTGCCCACCATACAATACAGAAAGATTCCTGGATGCATCGCTGTCATCCATGGAAAATTCGGTTTGGCGTGAGATTATACAGTGTATTGTTCGTGTGTTGAGATGAATATGGTTGTATACCACGCTCGGACCCGTTCCTGGAGAAAGCTAGGCAATTTTAGCTGCCTGAAAATTTCCCGAACCTCGGCTAATAATAATAAGCCACTTTGGAGGTTTCAGGGGGAAAAAAGCCTGAAACGAGATTTTAACACCGGTTTTCTAGTTATAAGTCCAGGGTACCAGACTAAACTGCCAGTGATAAGAAAACAATAGCTGGAAACAGTGTAGAAGGTGAGAAACATGTTGTCCAAAGCTCAAAGGCATAATCAAAGTTGCTCCCAGGACTTACGCAATGTTTTAATATTTTTTTCTATTTATCGATTAGAGATCGCAATTCCCATACACTTAAAATATTTCTGATTTCTGCGAACATGCGTGATCGAAATGACGCCAGAAAACACTTGATCTTTGGTTACGACAAGAAACCGTTATCTCTTTTTTCGCATGTGCGAACATCACACTGGAACTGAAAACCCCCCAGTACCACAAAATAAATTAGAGTTTTCCTTGATTACTGCAAATACTGAATCATTGCTGGATATATCAAGGCACTTTTCGTAAAGTTTTACTGCAGCCTATAGGTTTCAGAACACAAGTTACAAATACCTTAATTTTCATTAATTTCCTAATCTATTTCGAGTAGTTTTTAACGTTAAATAGTGTAAAATATTACCTCACTTCCTAATTTTCAGTTTGTAATATTTAAGAATTCCAAGTTCTCGTAACGTTTTCAAACAAGTTGATAAATGATCACATGTTTTGTAAATAGAATCGAAAGACCATTCACATGATGTGTCACTTAAACCATGTTTTCATTTTTAAGAAAATTTTAGTTTGACACTGGACCAAAAAAAAAATTGTGTTTTGCCACACTAGTACATTCCCAAGTGACGTGTGTCGGAATTTTTCTTGGATTTTCTTGGAAATTACGAAATAAACAAGATGGGTAGTTTCTGTTTTGTCACCCTGTATTTACTTAATAGTCGCACTTGGCAGGGTTTAGTGCAATTTACTAACTCGTCAAGCTCATGAATAACTTTAATTTAACATGCCAATTATCCGCAGCGCAACGTTTCATATGAATATATAATCGGGATAAACTTATCTTCAACATATATGTATGGAGTGTTGCCTACCCTGCAGGCGTTCAGAAAAAACAGCTAACTTTAAATTTCTGTACGTTGTATTCCGCTAATTTCCGAATCGTAGTACTACAGGAATGTTAATTTGAATATATATAAACAATACATTGTACAAGTTTCATGCTGATTTGCGATTTCCACCGGAGACAGTTCATTTTTAGAAATATCACATCGAAGAGCACGAAACTGAGATTAGGAATATTCTTATTCTCTATTTCTCAAATATATCATTTCCATCCAAATTTAATTAATGGCTCAACAAGGAAGGAAGGTGACAGGAGTAATGAGAAAAGCACGCGATGAAAGAGGAGAACGTTTCCTTTCCTTTTCGCTTCCTGAATCAAAAGTAAAAGAAAATTAAATATCAAGTCTTTCGTTTTCATTTAACATTAGTTTGCTTACGTGTGTAATGTGGTGTATCTCGTGCTGTCTATTTACAGACATCTTTGGCATCAAAAATCTTAATATTGTTTGCGCATTGATGTATATATTATGTCTATAGCATAGTACAAGTTTTTACTTTAGACGTCAACACTCAAATTTGATTGAGAACCCTGGGGAAATTTTAATTCAAGTTTATATATATTGGTTCAAAAGAAAATGTAGGAGTCTCTTTCTGTTTAGAAAAGTTATTTGTGACCTTTACGAATCTCAAATTTAGGTCACTCTTTCTACTGTTGATTAACACTTTGGACTTTGTTATACCAATCCATATTTTTGCTAGAAAGAGATTTAACATCTTCATATTTTTGTTGTGGAACTGAAGGTTTGGATCACAACCAATTTTGAATTTTGAAACAAGTGCTAGATGAAAGAGAATTTTCAAATTGGGGAGAAGGGAGGAGGGAGGGAGAGAGAGAGAGAGAGAGAGAGAGAGAGAGAGAGAAAGCAAGGGCACGAGAGAGTGATAGAAAACCTTGAAGGCAAGTCTCGAAAATACAAATACTTAATTGTGGTGTTGCTGGAGCCACAGTAATTAACCGCTTCAAAAGTCTGACAAGGGGATCCTTGCAGAGCCTCCGGATACCTAATATTTCACTTCAGAACTCTTTTCTTTTTAATAATTGAAAGAAAAGGAATAAGATAAAAAAAAAACAGAATTTGACCTAAAGCAATAATCATGTTCTGATCTTTTAATCTAATTTAATGTGATTTCATTTAGCCTGTTCTCCTACTAATTCTAAGGATGAGTTTACATTAATTGTGTTTCTCCAGAATGAACACTAAACTTGTCCGTCAGATGCATAAGAATAAGAAACTACGATCACGAGGTCAGCAACAACCTCGCATTAATTCAAACGGTTGTCTGTGTAGGAGGGGTGAGAGAAAATTTTCTTGTAAATTGAAGTCAGGTCCAGAAGTGGTTGTTCCGTTGCTGGGATAAATACGTAGCCTGCAATTTCATAGCTACCGGTAGCCTATTACAGGGGAGGCTGCCACACGTCTTGTAGGTAATTAGCTGGTTGTTGTTGAATGGGTTATACCTGGTTTCGCTATTATTCCTGAGCAGCTACCGTGCAGGTCACGTATCGTGCAGGCTATTAACGTCCTTCCGAAACCAAAGTATATGACTGCCGGCTACTTAGTTTACATTTTGTTCCCCCCACCCACCCCCGCCACCATATCTTCCAAGCAACACGCGCAGTTAATAATCTTGTTATAAGTTGCAGTAGCTACCACTTTGTTTGTACTAGTTAGTTGCTAATTCTTTTGTCCCTCTTGGCTATATTCTTCTCTTTTCTCTCTTTCACGCTCAGTTACCTTCTCTTTCATTCTTCTTTGTACGTGTTCTTCCAGTAGCCAATAAAGATCTGATAAACATCTCTATAATCACATCGCTAAAAGGCAGCTTCTGATTGTTTTATATATTCGTGGTTAACCCAGCAATTTTCACGCCTTAATACACTAATAAAATGATGTTTGTTTTCCCCTTAAAGGGTTAAGAAATTCAATTTGTACTTAACTGGACTATTAGCGGAATTTGCTAGTGACTATTATCACAGCATATATATATATATATACAGTATACACCATACACATATATAAAAATTTAAGAACACTTCATTAACATTAATTTCCTCAACAGACGAAAGAAATACGCTCTATTAAGAGGGCTCCTTGCTTCAACCCTCCCATTTTTAACATTTTTCAAAATATTTCAAAAACTAAGAGTATTATCAAAAATGTAAAATCATAGGGCACTAGAACTTACGAATTACTATGGAATGCAATGGACAGCAATCTCGAGATCATGTTCATTGACGAGTGATACGTTTTCAAAGATTATGACGTCATTATTTAATTGAAGTTTCAGCACTCATCAATTGACAAGATTTCGAGATCGCTGTCCATTGCATTTCATAGTAATTTGTAAGTTCTAGTACGCTGTGAATTTATATTTTTGATAGTACTCTTAGGTTTTGAAATATTTTGAAAAATATTAAAAATGTGGGGACTGGAGCGAGGAGCCCTCTTAAGGTTAGACACTCTTAAAGTGCCTTAACAAAAGGTCTCCATCGTTGCACCAAATTTCAATGCTGCTTCTACAAATTCAAGCTTAGAGAGTTCAAACTTTCAGGGAAGAAAGTTCGTAACCAATTCAAGAGTTCGATCAATGCCGATTTTTTATTTTCCTCTTTCTTCATTGTTGAAATCACTTGATTGTTGTTGTGAATATCAAAACCTATAATGATGAAGATCTTTCAACAATGAACTAAAAAGAAAATTAAAAATCGACATTGAACGAACTCTTGAATTGGTTATGAACTTTCTTCCGTGACAGTTCGAACTCTCTATGCTTGAATTTGTAGGAGCAGCATTGAAATTTCGTGCAACGATAAAAATACACGAGACATATACGGAGATAGTGCTGCTATTTTTTGTTGGAGATCGTGGCTTTACATTAACCTTAAAATGTTCAGGAAAACTTAAATTATACAATTACAAACTATGGCGTAAGAGAAAGTAAAATAAAGCTCATTTGTAAGAAGACCTATTTACGTGTTCCCGGTGGTTGAACTGTTTGGGGAGACTGGTTCAGAGTCCACTTAAATTTGAGTATTTGCTTTTGAATAATGTAAACAATTCGCGAATATTATCTGTGCTGTGATGGTCACTTCACAAACATTACAACTGGATTACAACATGTTTTTCGGGAGGTAGTATCACATATTAAAGCTTGTTTCTATTCTGTTTTCCTGCAAAATTTGTTGAAATATGGCTACCAACAGCTTTTCTACTTTTTCTTCATTAAGACTATACTGCTAATAGAGAGAGTATCTACCTCTACCTTCCGTTTTGCCCGTCTACGAACAAGAAGGGAAAGTCGCTGCATTGGATGATTAGCCAAACATCATACAGACTGTTGCCACTGTTGTCACTTTAATAGAAGAGAGATCTCAACCCCGTAGAACACAGCACTAACTTATAGGTAGCTTGATAGCTTGTATCTCAACTCCATTAAAGAATTCTTCTGATTAAGTGTTACCAGCCCTTCTTTGAAAATTTGTTTACCTGATATAGCTGTTGAGTATTTTTATATTACAGATCAACAGTGTTGTGAATAGAGAAAGAACTTGTGTCAAGAGCACAAAAGCTAAAGGGAGAAAACTAAACAAGCCACAGAAATACACACACATACACATATTTTCACACGCACACGCATTTACGAACATCAACAAACATGTGCACACATGTACTTGCTTGAACATCGTTTGCAAAGGCGCTAATCAAGAGTCCTGCTGAGAGATGATGTAGAGTTCCATGTCGCTGAGGTGCAACACAAGAGTTTTACAGACGAAATGACTTTCAAATACATGTTTAGGTGGCAATAAAATGCGGAAATTAATGGGAGTGTTCATTGTGCCCCCCAGCTGTTTCTTACAAGACTGGTACTCAAGATTTAACATTGTGGGAAATTCTTTCTTTTTTTCTTTCTTTCTTTGTTAAGATCCCCATTTTCTTTTCTTTTCTAACCCACAGAGACCTTTATGGTTTCTGAATTCGGTAAACGATGTGGTAGCACGCAAAGATTTCTTAAAGACAACGCTTAAATCAACAATTAGAAATCACTTTGAAGTTACTTTTTTGTAAAATAACAATTGATAATATAGCCCAAATGAAGGAAATTATATATATA
>JAGDQP010005827.1:0-11994 GCA_022664845.1 Lepisma saccharinum | reverse complement strand
TGTTTTCAGTGGTCATTGTGTCTGATTTAAGACCAAAACTTTGTAGCATAGTATGTAAATAGAATATAATTACAGACGATGTTTGCGATATTAAATACACTTCTATATGTAGCGTGTGTGTTAATGTGTGTAGGGCGAATTAAAATACTGAAATGTCAGGGAGATAGTTTGTTTTATTAACATAGTAAAAACTGATGATGAAAATATGATATATAGTAACTTGTTAGACAAGCTACAACATGTTGTTGATGTGCGGTATCAAGTTATTTTATGTCAAATTTTATATGTTGACATTGTTGGAATAAGCAAAATGGAAATTAAGATTTTAATATTGAAAATTAAATGGCAAGGCTGGTAAATACAAAATGGAATTAAATCAAATATAATATGTTATAGGAAATTTAGGTAAATCGTGTTTAGAGTATGACGTCAGATTTATAGAGGAATATGAGTATCAATAACCTATTGTTTAAATTGTACATTAGGAAGCTTGAGAAAGGTGGCGGAAATTTAAACAACTATTAGATTTAAAAGATAGTTGTAAAATATTGAGTTAGACATAAAGAGGCCATTGTTATGATTTGTGTTATGTACAGTTTATTGCCAAAAAATTAAAGGCTTGTTAATTTGAAAGACACAAGAGGATATGTTAAGAAATTATATTGTAAATCAAAATGCTATCTCAAAGTCACGAATAGTTGTACAAATAATGTATGTAAAGTGTCCAGGTAAGGATTGGACAGAAGAGAACTAATATATGATAACTTAAAGTCTTAATAAACCTCGCTTGCCGATATTACCTGTTCTTTTTTTGCATATACTGATTTCATAGTTAAGAATTTGCTAGAGTAGTCTCTACTCTAGATTTCAAATACAGAAATTGGGAGTAAACTCACCAAGCAATGCGTAAGCCAGGTTATTAAAGAAGGCACCTTAGTTTCATATTTCAAAGTGCAAGTGGCTACGTCAGGCAGAACCGTGGAAGGACCTTGGGATCGTCGTAGTAAAGATTTGAGTCTCATGCACAATATAGAATATTATTGCTGATAAAAGGGAAAGACAACGTAACGTAACAACGACAACATAACAAATAATATAATATTTAGAACTGTCACAAAGTGTCACATATAACACAGAGAAAATACAAAATCATGAGTTGCAAAATAATACTGGAAAGGAAAAAAATGTTCAGGAAATTCTATAAAAAAAAAGTAATTAATTTAGAGTGTTGTGAGCCTGTGTGTAGGTTATTTAATATGAAGGGTTTACAATTCCATATCCGTGACACAGCAATATGTATGCTGATGCTAAAACACGTTGAGAAGTGCAATAAGGTGGGTGGAGGCATTTTAGAAATCCACTTATTACATATACCACACTTCTCACTGCATCATGCCTACAATAACTTTGTCGCCGTTGTTTTCAAGTCAATCTTAGTCTTTCATTTCTTTGTGCCATTTCTTCTGGTGTTACCTTATAGTTTCTCCGTACCCATTCGATACGAAAATAAGATCCATGTTCATATGAAATGTATTCATTAACATGGCACCATCCTCCGGAATATGGTAGATTTCTGAACTATAAATGTGATACCAAGCTAAATTTTGCAAATGTAGATTTTTCGTTTATCCTCATGTAATAGACATAGTTTACAAAACTGAGTTCTGCACTTCATGCTTGAAGTTTGCCATTACTATAGGATATCAAATGTTTAATAAACTGGTGTAGTGCCACTTGAAAAAATCAACATTATACTACCTTCGCAACACTTGGTAGCCAGATACCACCACATTTTAACTCCTAATATCCACCATGTTGATGCTAACTCCCACAAAGCATTTTTTCTTGTATTTCATCATTTCTATTTTCTGGCGCAATATCAATTTTATTTACCATTGTAAGGAGTCGATTCTCTTGAAAACGAAGAGGGTATTCGACACGTGTTAATATGCATTTTTTGCTTATCATGATCCATATTATCACCTCCTGCAGTATGGCTGACCTTTTGAATCACCCTATTTGCAGGTACATTTGTATTCGAAGAACGTAGCAGCTTCTTGAGCGCTAAGTGCTGAGGTAACTCTTATGACTACGACTTCCGAACAGTTTAATATTGAGAACGATGAGTTGTAGTTACACCATGGTCAGCGATGACCAAGACTGAAGCAAACTCACGGCAGAAAAAAATGTGTTCATGGGACCGTTCGGCCTGAGCCAAAACTGCCTAAAGGCCATATACTATGTTCAATTCGTGAGACATAAACAATCACATATCGTATATTTTTCTTATTTCAATTCTCATAATGGTTTTAGTCCCTTACTGAAAATAACAATCAAGTAAGTAATATGTAGTTTTTGAAAGAGATAAAACTTTTAGTGGTACGAAATGCATACGGGATTGTTGTTTACTTAAAAACACTTTGCTCATGAAACAAAGGTGGAAGCTATGTTTTCTTGTCTGTAAGATCGTATAACGATTTCGAATTCATACGCCTCTAAGTACAAAGCTATGTCTTAATACTATAATGTTCCGTTGTCTTAATACTTAATACTGTTCGTCCACCTCAAAATTTAGATTGGGTTTTAATTAGGTGCGAAATCGTCCCAGCTGCAGCTAACTTAGGAGGGATCTTTGTATAGCAGTCTAAGGATATTACATAAATCTTTTCAGTTTAATTCTTTATTAAGTAATTATAAGGTCATTTAGATCTGTGATCATAACAATGACAATGATTATGTTTATCACTGCGATGATAATGGTGAAGTGTATTTCCCATCATAATACAATGGTATGTGTTGGAAAATCCAGTTATTTTATCGCCAATCATCAGAATTTCCAATATATGTGTGGTTTGGTGAAGAGCTTATCGTGCACTATGAACCGTAGAGAAAGCGACCTATGTTAAATAGCTCTGAATGCTGAAGTGACCATGTGCATATTATTGAACAATAGAGGATGGTTGATCAGCATAAATTGTATCATGCAATTAGTGCACAAGTCCTGAAGGTGGAAGATAGTACATGGGAAAGTGACACAAGGCATATAGCCTTGGAGGGTCTTGGAGCTTGATACGGAATGGAATGTGGAAGCCATGTTGTTGCAGTACCTCGTGAAACATATGAATTAATGGAATGAGTAAATACATGTAAAGTAAATGGGAGACATGGAGAATTAATATATTAATGCAATTTTCTGTCTATCTGTCACTGAACAACAATGTGGTCTCGAAATATTCATTGAGAGGAATTTCCTCCCTCATATGATGGCCACCATTAGTCACTCTTTTTATATCTAACGGATATAAAATCAATATAAACTTTTCACTATATAGTGTTGCTGAAGCGTGTGTGTGTAGATCATCACAACTTTGATGTGATTAAAGTGTCAGTAACTCTATTTCCTCCTTTATATGGCTTTGGTTTCTAATACACTGGTCAAAAAATAGGGAAACATGGCAGAAACATAGAAAAGTACAGTAAAAACTAGTGGAATAGTGCTATAGTTGGAAGCTAGTAGCTCTTTCGCAACGGACACAGCAGAGCCATGTAGTAAAATGGATAAAATAGAGCCCCGCAAGGTTTTAACACTTGAGGCAGGAAAAGACACATGGCAGGTAAAGCTACAGAATCATATAGGACTACACAAACGGAAGTATACACAATGTCAACTAATCGTTATTAAGGTGTATAGTCTCCTCGAACTGATAACACCGCTGCACACTTGCTGGACATGGAATTGATGAGGTTGTCGATCTGAGTCTGCTGTGTCCTGGGCCACTCAACTAGGACAATTTTCAGGTCTTGATGAATTGCAGGACTTGCCAGCATAGTTGCAATGGATCTCCCCATAACATCCCAGACGTGTTATTTAGAATTGAGGTCCGGTGATCACGTCTTCCACACCATAGCCTCGATACCTGCCTCCTGAAACATTGCATTCACCGACTGAGCTCTGTGACGACAGGCATTATGATCCATAAAAATGATAGAAGGACCAATTGCTGTAACCATAGGGGAAACATGAGACCTGATGATCTCATCTCTATACTGCACGCCTGTCAGGCTACCATGTCGAATGACATACAGGTAATGACGTCGCCCACTAACAATAGGGGCGCACACCATACATCCTTCACCACCATATTGGGATTTTTAACGCGTTAATTACTGATTCCCCGCTCCCGCCAGATCAATGCCAGTCCGTTTTCTACATCCAGACTGAAGTGCGACGAATCGCGGAACCCCACCGAACCCCATTCTGTAGACCTCCATTGTGATGTCCATTACGATCTTGTGCCCTTAATGGAGCACATTCTAATGGTCTTCCTCAGTAGAGACCACCTTCATGTAGGTGATTCCGGATAGTTTGGGTGGACACGCTGCGTCCTGTTGCTGTGAGCAGTGCACGTTAGAGGTCTGTCGCTGTTTGGGGTATATTTCGACGTGTCTTTAGTATCAAGTACCGGCCACCGTGCAGTTGGGGCAAGTGGAGGGCCTTGTCCTGGGCGTCATCGAACATGTTCACTTTGTTGAAACAGTGTTCATAGAAGGAAAATGACGCTGGGTGCCACTCGAACTCTTTCTCCAACGACTCGTTGTGGCTGTCTTATTTCCACCTCCCTATAGCCGTGCAGGTCATAGATTCCGGTAAATCTTGCTGTTGTGATATTATTTCTATTCAACACTTTGCTACACTGACACACAAACACTCTCTGCCTATTGCGGGCATACTACTGGGCTTCTCATTCCATTGGGTTTTGTGTCTTATCACGTTCTGTGACGCATGCATTCTTACGTCGCCCTGGCTCTACTGTACGCAAGTTGCAGCGTGAATCTGCTGTGTCTGTTACGGAAGAGCTACTAGCTTACTTCTGATTCTGTTTCACTAGTTTTCGTTGTCCTTTTTCTGATTCTGCTTTGCTTCTCTAATTTTTTGATCAGTGTACTTTAATTTTGAATTTCCTGTATTAAATATATCCTTACTAAAAGTTTATTTAAATGTTTTAAACAAATTTTAAATTAATTTTCTTCCGTTTGTCTCTTCTTTCAGGTACATCCACTCGAAAGAGAAGCCTTTCAAATGTACTGAATGTGGAAAGGGGTTTTGTCAGTCGAGAACATTGGCCGTCCACAAGATCCTCCACATGGAAGAGTCGCCTCACAAGTGTCCCACATGCGGAAGAAGCTTCAACCAGAGAAGTAACTTAAAGACTCACCTCCTAACCCATACAGACATAAAACCCTATAATTGTTCAAGCTGCGGGAAGGTTTTTCGAAGGAATTGCGACCTCCGGCGCCATAGTCTGACTCATAACCTTTCTGGTCAGCAACTAGGATTCGGCACTTCAAGGCCTCTGGATTTGGGACTTTCACTGTCAGAAAGTGTTGTTGCATCAGACATTGGTGTTGGTAGAACAGAACAAACTTCATGTGACGGTGCTTTGGCTGGTCCATCGCATGGTGTTGCAGCAGCAACTAGTTTCAGTATAGAAGCTATTATGAATTCCACTAAATAATAAAAATATCCTGATATGATTTCAATTTATAGTGCACTGTACAGAATATTTAGTGAGTCAATATTTGACTTACATCCTATACCACATTTTGAGAGTCAACTTTGCTTGTGAATAAATACTATAGAGAAGTGAATTTCAATTGTTTAATGTTTTAGGCCTGTGTAGGCAAACTGACTGATAAGTGTGTGAACCTTCTTTTACGTTCCTAAAAAATAGTGTTCACAATATATCTGGTGTAGTAAAAAGTAATCCATTATTTTTGCATGACATTGAAGGCTTGACTTACCATTGTTAGAATGATCCGATTTAGGTCACATATGCGCCGTTTTGTTCGATAACGTGTTGCCATTTGGAAGGTAATATCATGATACCTCTCTCATAGAAGCCCTTGTCCCTATTGGCAAAAAATTGAGTCAGTCGATGTTCACAAGCCTCTCTTGAAGCGAATTTTTCACCAGCAAACGTGTTCGCCATGGACAGGAACAGATGGTAATCACTCGGTATCAGGTCCGGACTATAAGGTGGATGCATAAGAACCTCCCAACCAAGCTCCCGGAGCTTCTGGCGAGTCACTATCGATGTGTGTTGTCCTGGTGGAACACAATGCCTCTCCTATTGGCCAAAGCTGGCCGCTTCTGGGCGATTGCTGCCTTCAAACAGTCCAATTGTTGACAGTATAGTTCCGAGTTAAGGGTTTGACCGTAGGGGAACAGCTCATAGTAGATAATTCCCTGCCAATCCCACCAAACACACAGCAAAACCTTCCTGGCCGTCAATTCTGGCTTGGGCACCGTTTGCGCCGGCGCACCGCGCTTCGACCACGACCGTTTCCGCTTGACGTTGTCGTAAGTGACCCACTTTTCATCACCAGTCACCAACCGCTTCAGAAATGGGTCGCTTTTGTTGCGATTCGCAGATAGAAATTCCGTCCATGAGTTTTTTTTTGCGTTAACTCGTGTGGCACCCATACATCAAGCTTCTTTGTGTATCCAACCTTATGCAAATGGTTCCACACGGTTTTTTGTGCAATGTTTAGCTCTTGGGCAATCGAAACAGTGCTTACATGACGGTCGGACGCGACAATGTCCATGATTTTATCGACATTTTCGACACTTGGCCTTCCAGTGCGTGGTACAGTGCGAATCGACGAAACCAAAATTGCGCGTGATTGGCTGTTACAGTATCAGGACCATAAACACTATTCACATTTGCAGCCGCCTGGCTTGCGTTTTCGCCTTTATCGAAGAAAAACTGTAAAATATAGCGTATTTTCTCTTTGCTAGTGTCCATTTTGACGCGCGCTCACACAACACTGAGTCAACTCATCACAACTATCTGAACAGTGTTTGTAGTACGCAATCTCATTGTTTGAACGCCATCTTGTTGAACCCGATCGGACTTATACAACGCGAGCTACAGATCACTGAAGCCATCTATTGGCAAAATCATGGATTACTTTTTACTACACCAGATATCTCCCTGATCACAAACATCTGTAGCTTTTATGATATGTAACATAGAGAACTTAAATTTGGGCAAATTATTAAATTTATTTTGTTTCAGGTCACATTGATCTAGTGATTTTGCCCATATATATAGGACCCGGCATCCACATCTTGCTCTTGCCATTCTTAGTAACAAATTGAGTTGGGCCTTTCTGAGTGCCTCACAAATTCCTTTGTTCTTCAGAACTTGAGGCAGACTACCAATACGGGATTTTTCGATTGCTGGACTTCCAGCGTTCCGAGATTCTCTTTTGTTCCTCTTGCTTGATTTTCAGAGATGGTTTCGAAGAAACCTTTTTGCCCAGCATCCGTGTTGTAATCTGGGCCATTTTTTTCGGAGGGCTAGTGTCTCTTATTTTATTGATTACACATAAAACACATAATACATCACAGCACAAACATGGACAATCACATTACATTTAAATTCGAATCTGCTATTGTTGCTGCACTCCTCCTCTTCTTTTCCTAAAACATGTTAGATAATTTTAGTTTATTCTTAAATTCGAGAAGGGGAGACTCCTCTCCTGCGTTCGTTGTAGTTTCTATCCTATGTTATTTTACGTTTGAATGTTTGGTTTCTCCGCTTGCTTGGTATCTGCTGTGTTACCTATTATAATTCACAGGTCTCTAGTTTTAGTTTAACGTTTAATGCGGTGAGTTTTAATTTAGTGTTACTGTTTTTAAGTTTGATTTCAGTCTGTTTTTATTTTCTCACTGAGTTTATCAAGGTTTATGACTAATACAGTTCTTTTTTATTTATTTATGTTCAGCACTACATTCATTTTACTACACTTAAGTTATACTTAGTCATATAGGATCTCGACACCGCAAATTTAATTTTACTCTTAATATACGAACACTAACATGAAACAAGTCACACGGGATATAGTCGCACGAGACACAAAACAAGAGACAGGCCCATCACCACGATGCCGGTTTTAGTTTATTCCCAAGATTTCCTGGGGAAAATCAACACTGTGGAATCCCTTGAATGATCACGCGTTTCGTTTTCATATTTACAGTTTCACGCTAATTTCACAGTCATACTTTTATTTTTTCACCTATGTACATACTTTTTCCAGTAGAATCTGGAGATTTTTCCTTTTAGTTTGTAGAGTATTTCTTGATACTTAGTATTTCGCCAAGCATCAGAAATATTTTCATTTTTTTACTTAGTCTCCTTCTGCTTTCCTCCGTTTCCCTACACTCGAGAACTATGTGCTCCTACGTGACCACTTGTAGCAATATGTACTATCGTGGCCAATATAATGTTTACATAACTTTGTTATACACAATTTTTCTCTAAGCCTAGAAGATAGGCCACCCAACTGACGTAGAGTGGGCGATGTGTGATTCTGAGAGTGTGTGAGTGAGCGAGAAAGGGTTGGAATTTTCTTTTAATTAACAGAAAACATTATAACATATCCTGGGGTCTGGAAAGACATTCATGATTTCTTGTAGTATAGCAAATAATAAAAAAAACTTAAGCAACTCGCATTTCAAACACAAAAACAGCAAACCTAACACTATTTTTATTTTAGGTGGGCCGCTAGTTGAAGTGTACTGAAAAGTTTAATTCAAATTCTCCAATAGAAAAGATCCTTACCGAATATTAAGAAACAAAAAGGAACTTTGAAACCTATGGTTGCGAGATAATTATTTCTTTCTTAATGAATTCCATAGAACACTAACGTTATGCATGAAAGACAAGAGAAAAGGTCTGTTTCTATCGGTTCTTAAAAATGGGGCACGATGCACGATGTTTATCCTTTATAATTTCTGATATTATGTTGTTATTTACGTTACAAAGAAGATGTTAGTAGTAAAATACACAAAATATGTTGCGTGCTAAGTTATAGTAAATGTAATCCAATGGAGAATATCTAAGATAAATTAAGATCTTTCTCTTTCCAGACACATATTTCTGTGTGCGCGCATGTGATAAACATCGAAACGAATACCGTATGCTTTCTTCCGAGTGGTCGTACCTTACTTTGTAGAGCGTTGGTTTCGTATTCAGGAGGTACCAGCAGCTGACGGTCCTGACAGGTGTTTTCCCAATGTTTTCCTCAGACACATCAGTCATGTACCGGGATGGTACTTCAATTTATTACCTGGCCGACTCCCTACCGCATTTCACAAAACCTTATCTCGCAGTGATACATAGGTGCCTAAACGCTATAAATAAGATGCAAACTCAACGAGTATAATATTCTTAATGCCGTGTGGATGGATCGACATGGAGACCGAGATGGATTCAGTGGCCGTAGCTCAGTTGCTATATCGTTGGCTTAGCAATCGAAAGGTTGTAGTATGGACATTTTCCTCACGGTACGATTAAACTAATGTGTATAATAATCCGCAGAAATGGAATAAACACACACACACACTCACATAATTATAGAGAGAGTGTGTAGAAGAAGGATGAGTAATAGAGAAAGAGTAAAAAAGGAATTGAAGTCATGGAAAGAAACAGAAGGAAAGAGAAAGATCAATGAAAACATTGAAACTAGAGTGATTTATTATTATCCTAAAGAACAACAAACACACGGTTTACTTTCTGATTCTAGCTAGTGGTGCTTCTCTCTGCAGCCCAAGAAGTTTTTCTGATTGAATTCTGTAAATAGTTGAAGCTATCATTTTAGTCGAAAAAAAAAACACGGTGCTGACTGGGAATCGAACCCTGGTCGTTCTAATGAAGTATCAAGACGGAAATACTGCATCCACACATTTCACTTCTAAAAACCTTCGCAACTCATGTTACAGTTGTTCTGTGTTAAAGAAGTACAAGAAAATTGGACCCTTCAAGTTAATGATTTGTTAGTATAGTTGTGCTCTAAACACCCACATATTTTATTTTCATCTTCCAACCAATATTCGTTAATCGTCGTATTCTTCCTTATCTACAAGGACAGTAACTTTTCCTACCTTAGGAAGTACATTACGTATTACGCATACACGTGCATTAGGAGTGCAAGTATGATATTGTGCCCAGATTTTGAGTGTTGCTAAAGTTTCTAAAAAAAAACTATTTTAAAAGTTGTTTCCACGTCGTTGGAAATTGAACAAATATTATTTGACACATATTGGGATTGTCCCGGTTCCAAATCACCCCCGTTGTCAGTGTTGACAACCTATTTTAACTTATACTAATACAGTGTCCTTTGTATTACACCAAATTGCGCATAGTATGCATTAGTAGTCAACCTCAACTCACGATGGAACTTCCTCGACCTCAGGTAACCTCAACTCACGATATGACTTCAACCTCAGCTCCACAATAAAACTTCAAACTCAAGCTCATGATGGAACTTTAACTCCGACCTCTCTCAACCTCGCGATGAAACATTAACCTCGACCTTACTCAGCTTCAACCTCATTATGGAAGTTCAAGTTCTACCGCTCTCAACTTCATGGGAACTTCAACATGGTCCTCACTGAACATAAACCTCACGATTGAACCTTCACCTCCCTTTATTAAATCTCAGATGGGCTCTATCATCATAGAGCTCACGATAGAACATCAACCTCAACCTAACGATAGAACTTCAATCTTGACCTAACTAAAACTAGAGCTCACCATGGGACCATAACCTCGACTTCACTCAATCACAAACTCACAGTGGGATTTCAACCTCAAGCACTCGAAGGAACTTCAACCTAGACCTCAACCTTAACTTCAAGCTGGAATTTTAGATTCAACATCACTATGGGACCTCAACGTCACGATGGAACTTCAACGTTGATCTCGTTTAGCCGCAACCTCGCGATGGAACTTCAGCTTAGACCGCACTCAGGTGTTAAACCTCACGAGGAGCAACCTCAACCTCATCTCTCCTAACCTTTAGACGCGAGCTTAAGTTCGTGAGGTCGAGGTTGAAGTTTCATCGTGAGGTTAAAAGAGGTGGAGATTCAAGGTTGTGAAGTCGAGGTTTATTGTAAGGTTGAGTCAGACCAAGGTTGAGGTTGAGTGAGGTCGATGTTCAAACTCCGCTGTGAGGTCGAAGTTGATTGAGGTCGAGGTTGAGGTTAAATCGTGAGGTTGTAATGAGAGTGGGGATCATGCTCCTCGTGAGATTGAGAAGGATCGAGGTTCAAGTTCCGTCGTGAGGCTCAGGTTGAGTGAGGTCGAGATTGAAGTTTCATCAAAAGGTTGAGATTTGAGTCAGATCGAGGTCGAATTTCAGTTTTATTTATGACCTTTGGGCATGTAAAGCTCAGGCCGGAATAGGGGTGAGGAAGCATGACGAAAAGTGCTATCCCAGCATTTGCCTGGTGCGACTGAGGAAAACCCCCGGAAAAACCTCAGTCAGGATGGTCTGTCGCTGGGATTGAACTCATTGAGGTTGATGTTAAGTGAGGTCGAGGTTGTTCGGTTGTCGTTGAGTGAGGTCGAGGGTGAAGTCCCATCTTGAGGTCGAGGTTGAATTTCGCACTTACCGTTAAGGTTGGATGAAATCGAGGACAAAATTGAGTACTAATGATGGTGAGGATCTAAGGATGAGGATATGGAAATAAGCCAGTCATCATGAAATGAACACTAATTATACACGTGTCAATGAAAGTACGTCAGAAATTGAGCTCAGGTTCGAATATTCGATGATTTCTGGCATATCATAGGTTCGAATATTTGAATACTTCTTGGTAATGTAAGGGTTTCCAACGCCCCTACGCGAGGTTCAGGTTTTGGACACTGAGGTCGGGTGACTGCTCCCCGGGTCAGGATGTTGGACCTTAAGGAAATGGGTTATTGGTTCCCGAAAGAGTCAATAACTCATTACCCGAATTATGTTGCTTTTGCTTTGGCAAACCTAAAAGGTGACTTCCACAATCACAACACTTGAAGAAGGATAGCTCGTAATTTGGATAAGGAAAGGTGACGCTAGGATACTAATTGTAAGGTACTCTCCAAACATTCCCTCGGGACGGATTCCAGGGCTTTAAGGCAATGAATGGAAAGAATCAAGAATAGG